>BLBF01010215.1:0-10945 GCA_015471245.1 Laticauda colubrina | reverse complement strand
TATGCAGATGCAAGTTTTGCAACTGATATAAACACTAGAAAATCAACATCTGGGATGGCTATATTATTTGGTAAGACACTAATAGGGTGGAGGTCAATCAGACAACAGCATATTAGCTTGTCCACGATGGAAGCGGAATTTTCATGTCTGTCATTATTATGCACTGACTTGATTTTGTACAAACAGTTATTATTAGACATGGGTATAACTGTAAAAGATTCCATTATTGTGTACGAGGATAACCAAGCAGCTATAAAGTTAGCTACTAGTATTGCTGTAAAAACTAGATCAAAGCATACTGATTTAAGACACTTAAATGTTAGAGAATCTGTAAAGAATGGGCTAATTAAATTGGAATACTGCATGACAGAAGAAAACATTGCAGACCAATTTACAAAAGCTCAAGGAGTAATTAAGTTTAAAGAGAGTTGTAACAAATATGATTTAAAGATGTAAATAGTTATACAAATACCATTCTATAAACCTTTAGTAAGACCACACCTAGAGTATTGCATCCAGTTTTGGTCACCACATTATAAAAATAATGTTGAGACTCTAAAAAAGTGAAGGGAAAAGCAACCAGGATGATGAGGGACTGGAGACGGGTGGGTTTCTCCCGGCTCTGTCTGCCTCTGTAGAATTGGTAGCTCTGAAGAGCAGCAGACATTGAATTGATTCTATATCTGCTGATGTTTCTGCCCACCTGTCCATCTGGGCTCTTACCTGATCTTTATTTCCTGATTTTTCAACTTCAGATGCTGAATGAGCCACAGCTGCAAAAAACAAGAAAAGAGGGCTGTCTCAAAGGCTGCTTCTCGGCAGGCAGGGTGCTGATGACATGCAAATGTTGATTTATGATAATTTACAGGCCCACGGCTCACAGCAGGCAAGGAAACTCATAAATTCTGAACCAGTAGTTAATCCTTTCGTATCCCACCCCTGACTGGAGACTAAAACATTTGAAGAACAGTTGCAGGAACTGGGCTTGGCTCGTCTAGAGAAGAGAAGGACCAGGGGAGACATGATAGCAGTCTTCCAATCTTTGAGAAGAGGGAGTCAAACTATTCTCCAAAGCATATGTGGGCAGGACAAGAAGCAATGGGTGGAAACTGGTCATGGAGAGATTCAACCTGGAAATTAGGAGAAATTTTCTGACAGAGAGAACAATCAACCTATGAAACAGTAGTTCCCTCAGGAAGTCGTGGGAGCTTAATCCCTGGAAGCTTTCAAGAAGAGATTAGACTGCCATCTGTCAGAAATGATGCAGGCTCTCCTGCTTGGTCAACAGCAGGGTGGGGGGTTGGACTAGATGACCTGCAAGATCCCTTCCAGCTCTGTAAATCGGTAAGTGAAGAGGTCTTGTGGGTCCTATTTGCAACTTGAATTCAGCTTCTCCAAACTTGCTTGCTGCCTGCCTCCCTGTCCAGAGTGACTCTGAGTGACTTAGAAGAGAGTGTGTTGTTTGTATAATGTCTTGTATCATAGAATTCCATGACGGAGAAAACTGAAGTTCCAGAATATTTCTCTGATCCAAAGAAAAACCCTTCCTGATAGCAAATGTAATGAAAAGAAATCTGAAAGATTTACATTGGGCCTTTGAAAACCCTTTGAATGCCACAGTTTTTCTTGGTGGTCAGTTACCTTCAGCCTCTCTGGGTGAAAAGGAGATTCCAAATTGAACTAATAATAAATGTGGGTTGCAAAGGTGCTTTTTCAAGAGGCAACTGGACTTTTTGATTTTTCTTTGAAGATGTTTCACTTCTCACCCAAGAAGCAAAACATCTTCAAAGAAAAGGAAGCTGCGTTGCCTCTTGAAAAGAGATGACTGAGACTCTCCACAGACACTAAATGTGGGTCTTTCTTTCCATGCCAGTTGCTGTCACCTAATTTTAATTCTTCAGAGAAAGGACCTTTTCTAGGATCTCTAGATGGGCTTTAGAAATACCACCTTCTGGTATAGGACTCATGTCCCATTTATTGCAGGAAAAGATGCCTCAGCTACCTTTTCTGAGGGGCAGTTCTTGTGACCTCACTTCCATCTCACTACAATTCTAGAAATTAAAAAGTCCATTTTATCCTTGTTTCAGCAGCACTGAAGAATCGAACAGATAAATTTATAAATAAACAAGTTATATCTCCTTTAACATTGACAGTTGTAATTTGAAAGGAAATTCTCCTCTGTATGTTAAGTTGGAGACTGTTTTGGAGTGGATTTTCAATGTTTTATGTAATCCAGAAGAAACCTTTACAGAATTAATGGTCAGAGGTTTCTTTCCTCCACAGTTTATCTCTAATTTAATACATCTGATACAGTAAAAATTTAATAAATCTCAAATTTAGAATAAATTGCATTAATATACCTTCCTCCATTCTTCAGATACCCATCATTTTAAAATACAATTATCTATTCATATTAAATTGAAGCTTTTATTAAATTTAAAATAAATAAATGCAAATTTTAATATGAATAGATTGAAAAAGTATGGAAATATGAAGAATGGAAGAATGCATATTAATGAGGGTCATGAGGGGGAACTGACTGGTTATCACTTAATGCCTAAAACTTTTTTAATTCCTGTCCTCCAGACTTTATTAAGTAGAAAAGTCCTTTCTTGTCATGTGATATGCCACAAGCAAAACTTTAGGAATTAAATGAAGCATCTACCAATAATTGTATTTTGTATCTCCTACAACCATTTGAAACTAGTCAGAGGTATCATACGCTCCTGAGTTAAGACCAGAGGCTACTTGGATAATGTCCATATCTATTTCTGTTTTCTCTGGATGGAGAGTCCTAACATATTTTATTTGCTATTCCTTCCTTTTTTCTCCTTAGACCTTGCCTCAGTCCAGATGTGTAGAAAGTTGTCCTCCTGGATTTGCCAAGGGGGCTCGAGAAGGAGAGCCAGTTTGCTGCTACAACTGCGTTCCTTGTCCAAAGGGGACTTTCTCCATTCAGGAAGGTGGGTGACACCAGAGGACAGAAAGGCCTGGTGGAAATGGACTTAGCTAGAGCATTTTTGTGAATGTACATGTGAAAAAAAACACTTTGAAGCTTAACTGTTTCCTTCTTTATTTTCAAAATGCGCAATTTCATATTTAATGGGAAGAATAACCGAAAGATCTTGAAGGAGAGACTAAGAAGAGATGGGAAGGTCAAGCAGATCGGGCAAGCTTTAGCATTCTTAGGGAAAATAATTCTCAACCTTTCTAGGGACACCTGAATTGTTTGAAATTTTTCTTATATCCATTGCTTTTCTTCATCTGAAGCATACTGACATTATATCATTCCCCCTAAATTAACACATAAAAAGTTATATCAAGGAATCAATTCTATTAAGGTCAACAACCACCATAAGCAAATGATCTTCTTGAAGGATCAGAGATAAGATGCTTTTGAATATTTTCAGCTTGTTTTCTCTTTCTTTCATTCTCTCTCTCTCTCCCTCCCTCCCCTCTCTCTCTCATAGTGAAATACAAACAATTTTTTGTTTTTGTTTTTCTTTTCTCAGATACTGAAAAATGCACCAAGTGTCTGGATGATCAATATTCAAATGAGGAAAGAATCCAATGTATCCCCAAAGTTATAACCTTCCTGACTTATGAAGAACACCTGGGCATCATCCTGGTTTCTTTTGCCCTACTCTTCTTCCTCACCACAGGCCTTGTTTTAGTCCTCTTCATTAAGTACCAAGAAACTCCCCTTGTCAAAGCCAACAACTGAGACCTCTCCTACATCCTCCTAGTCTCCCTCCTGCTTTGCTTCTTGTCTTCTTCTCTCTTCATTGGACAACCAAGGAAAGCCACCTGCCTTCTCCGACAAACGGTCTTCAGCATCATCTTTTCAGTTGCCATTTCTTATCTCTTGGCCAAAACCATCACGGTGGTTCTGGCCTTCCTGGCCACAAATCCAGGAAACCAAGTGAAGAGATGGTTGGGGAAGAGTTTGGCCAACTCCATCATCCTGTCTTCTTCTGGTGTCCAAGTTATCATCTGCTCCATCTGTCTGGGAGCTTCTCCCCCATTCCCTGACTCTGACCTCCACTCCCAGCCTGGAGAAATCATCCTGAAATGCAACGAAGGGGACGTTGTCCTATTCTACTCACCCTCAGCTACATGGCCTTCCTGGCTACCATCTGCTTCATGGTGGCTTTCCTGGCCAGGAATCTGTCTGGGGCCTTCAACGAAGCCAAGCTGATGACCTTCAGCATGCTTGTCTTCTGCAGTGTCTGGGTGACTTTTGTGCCCACCTACCTGAGCACCAAAGGGAAATACATGGTGGCTGTGCAAGTCTTCTCCATCCTGGTCTCCAATGCTGGTCTGCTGGGCTGCATCTTCATCCCCAAGTGCTACGTTATCCTTCTGAGGCCAGACCTGAACACAAAGGAGCAGCTAAGAAATGTGGAGACGTGAGACAGAGGAATTTCAGCTCCAAGCTATTTTCCATACATGAGTGGAGCAACAATTTTTATTGAAATAAATAAAGACTGTCTGGAAGAATGTGCGGAAACCAATTTCTTGGAGGAATGAGACTGTATTAACCAGATAGAAATAAAGAATTAATGCACGTGCAACCTTTTATTTGGACACTATCTCTTTCTTAAGCATGGTAACAGCAGTTGGGCATGAAGGTACCTTGAGGTGTGCTAATTATGAATATTCTCAGTTTTATTATCTATTAGATATTCATATTGATGGTTGTCAATATTCTCCTGAATGTTGATGGTTATTCTCCTTTTCAGAAATGTACAAAATATGAGTGTATCCTTTTGGAATCTGTCCTGCTGTTTTTTAGAGGGAAATTCCTCCAGCGGACACTGAATATATAATTACACCAGTGAGCTTTGATTATTGGGGGTTTGGGGTCCTGCATTTGATTCCAGAGAAATTGGTGTCAGGAGTGGGATTAACAATTTTCCATCTCTGCCACCAGGGACAACATCTAGAGCATCCCATAGGGTGAGGGTTGTGAGGTTCATGCCATGTTCCTTCCTGATGCCACATAAAGGCATCAGTTTAGGACTGTGTGTGTGAGGCCACAACCTGTGTCGGAAGGTCTGTTGTGGTGGGGAGCTT
Organism: Laticauda colubrina; assembly: GCA_015471245.1. NCBI lineage: Eukaryota > Metazoa > Chordata > Lepidosauria > Squamata > Elapidae > Laticauda > Laticauda colubrina. Next base: position 5,869 of record BLBF01010215.1, on the reverse strand, counting down.
TGTTGAGTGTATGTGGCACCTTCTATCCCGATTCTCAGCCACCCTGGCCCTGCTGCGACCTCAGCCAAGTGAGGGCAGGAGGGGTCCAATAACTGGGAGGAAATTTGCGGTGCCAACGGAGGTGTTCTAAGTCCCCTCTGCCCTCCAGACCTTCCCTGGATCTGCTGGCCAGTCTGACTTCCACAGAGGAGAGGGTGGCCAGTCTTTTGGCCTCCAGGAGGCATCTAGAGGAGAGGGGGGGTAGTGAGAGACCTACCATCCTGCAGGAACTTCTGGCCGTAAAAGCAGGGCGAAGAACCCATTGGAGAAGGAGCAGGTTTGGAGTTTGAGAGGGAGGCTCCTTCCCTCCATGAAGGCTCAGACACAACCGCCCCCCCATTTCCTGGGCTGCTCTCTCACCAGCCCCCAGGAAGGTCAAGCATGATCCCTCAGGATTTCAGAAGTAGGTATGTTCCAACAACTCTCTGCCTGCCTAGAATCCCCCTGTCCAAGTGTATCAGCCCGAAGAAGCAGCAAAACGTCCCAGCTAATAAAAAATATACCCCGTTGCCATGATGTTGTTTCCGGGCCTCCACCTTGGCTATATTCGAACAAAATATAGACTATAGAATAGAATATAGAATAGAATACAGAATAAGAATAGAATAGAATATAGAATTGAATAGAATAAAATAGAACAGAATATAGAATAGAATAAGAATAAAATAGAACAAGAATGGAATATAGAATAGAATAAACTTGATTGTCACTTTAACTGTAGACTAATCGACATTGATTAAAATGAAACTTCACGGCACAGAGCTCTCAAAGGTTGTTAAGTGAATCACCCCTGTCATTAAGCAAATCACACAGTTATTAAGTGAATCAGGCTGTGGTTGAGCAACTCTGGCTTCCCAAATGTCTGAAATTGGCAAAAAATAGTCACATATTGGATACGTAATCCCAGGGATGTTGCGACGGTCGTAAGGGTGAGTATAGGTTGTAAGTGTGAGCAGAACCGAAGTCATGTTGGATGGCCCACTGAAGTAAATAAGGAAGTGTCTCAAACTCAGTAGCTCTGCTAAATAAGGAAGTGTTCCAGTTTGTGCACAAGAGAGAAAAAAACAGGATGAGATTAGAACAATGGGGAATTGTAATAAAGTGCTGACATGTCAGAAACTGTGTAACTGCTTTTGCCAGATAGGGAAACGCATAAACCTTCAAAATGTATATATGTCAATTTGAAAACAGGAAGAATGTGTGCCAAGCCCTCGTACGAGAGGACGGACAGTTAGGGTATAAAAGTGCTGCCTGAATTTTGCTCTGGATTCCTTCAATGCCTGAGGGGACCGGCTTTTGCAAACGCGTAATAAAACCTTGTTTTCCTTGGATCAACTAATCTTTTGGTGGTCTTTTCATCAGTGCCACCTCAAAATTTGGTGCCCAATGTGGGGCCCCGATGGAATTCTGACTGGAGAAAAGGGACTGGCTAAGTGTTGCACCACCGCCTCCCATTGTAGAGGGCCCCCTCCCTTGTCTCAGTTGGATGCCGGGGTAACTGCACTCAGCAGATGATCCTTGGAAACAAGTGAGAGAGAAGCCGGCCTGATGCTCTGGGAGTGTCGTTGATCACCTGAAGTGGGGATGCCCACACTCCTTTTGTCTCCGGGAGACCAGGGGTGTATCAGGTGAGTTTGTCGCCTTTCAGGATAGAAGAAGGGATACACTGTCCTTGAACTCTGGGAATCCAGCGACTGCTGGAGGACAGCAGAAATCCCTGAGTTAGGAATCTCTGGGAGATTGTTGGCGGGTAGTGTGGAGAATGGGAAAGGGACAAAGCAAGTGTGAGACGTTCCAAGAGGGAAGGGGTATTGAGATAGAAAAGACCCCGAGAAGGCCGATTCCGACTGACTCCCCGTTGGGTCAACTACTACAACAATGGTCGTTGCCCCATCTGAGGACTTACACTCAGAGTCTAGAGAAAAAGAAAATGATCTACCTATGCCGACATAGGTGACCGATGTATCCCCTAGTAGACCCTGAGTTTCCTTACCACTGGGATCCTGAAGGGAATACCAGCACGTACTGGATAACTCAGTTGAAATAGTATATATTGAAACACCGGATGAAGAAGCAAATACCCTATGTGGAGGTATGGTATCATGTTCACTTTGAAGGTCCAGTTCCACCAGAAACAGAAGTAGGACAGTTAGTCAGCAAGGTGGAGGATAGCGAAACTGAGGACTGGATGGGGAGTCCACCGGCATCGGCTCCGGCAGTCCTGGCACGACCGCCCCTGCTGGCTCCAGTTGCCCAGGCTCCACTTCCACCTGCATATCCAGGACTCAGAAGGGAACTGGCTCAATTAAACAAGGACCTAGAGAATTTGCCTCTAGGAGGAAGGTCGGCCAATCCCGTGTCTGCCTTCCCAGTCAGAGAAGTCCCAAATGGTATGAATGCGCAGGGGAATCCAGTCACCATTTTCGTGGCTGTCCCCATAAAATCTGCCGAATTACGGGATCTGAAAAAGACCCTTCCAAAACTCCATGAGAATGCTCATGAAGTGGCGGAACAGTTGGAATTGTTTCTGGGGCCCAATGAATACACATACCAAGAACTGATGTATATTCTTAGACACCTTTTCACCCCCAAAGAGAGGCACCTCATTAGGAGGGCAGCAATGGCTGCCTGGAATAGGAGACATGCAGGGCAACAGGGAGCAGTGGCTGTAGACACAAAGTTCCCCATAGCCGATCCAAATTGGAACATCAATGATGACGCTCATAGGGGGCACATGAGAGACATGAAATGCATGATCATTGAAGGAATTAAATTGGCCATCTCTCAAGGGAAAAACTTGACCAAAGCATTTGAAATAACACAAGGAAAGGATGAGTCCCTGGGGGATTTCTGTGCTCGGCTTCGGGAAGGGTTAATCAGGTACTCTGGAGTGGAGCCAGAAACCCCTGCCTTTGAGACTCTCCTGAAGATGCAATTCATCACCAAAGCATGACCAGATATCCAGAAAAAGATTCAGAAGTTAGAGGGATGGACTGATTTGGGCATGACAGAATTGATGAGAGCAGCCCAGTAAGTTTTTGTGAACCGAGACTCAGTTAAAACCAAACAGAAATCTCAGATGATGGTAGCTGCTGTGCAGACGGCAGCCAAGAATAAAGTTAGGAAAGACAGGGAGACTCGGATGTCAGATCCGAGGCCAAGGTGGAGAGATGAAAGATCTCCCAGCAAGGAGTGGAGACCTCCGGTAGGCTGAGGAGGTCCAGGGGGCAATCAAGGCAGTCGATTCTAATGGACGTCCCAGAGTAGGACTTGCTTCAGATGTGGGAAGGAGGGACATTTTGCGTGTGAATGTTCCAAAACCCCGGAGGAATGAAGCTATGCCCTATACAATTAGGGAGGTTCCGGCTCCCCAAGAGGGACCGGCGGGGAGCAACTGGTAAATGTGTTAGTGGGTCCTGACCATCAGGAACGGCTGTTCCTGATCAACACCGGCGCAGGTCAGACATCTGTATGCGATCCGGTAAAGGGAGCAAGCAGGTCGAAGCAGATTTTAAAGGTGGTTGGGATGAGTGGGAAATCCCAAGAGGTCAAGATTTTGGAAGAGGTGAGATTGGAATTGAATGATGTGGTTACTGAAACTGAAATATTGTATATTCCGAATTCAGGGGTGAACTTGCTAGGAAGAGACTTGTTGGATGTTTTTGGAATAGAATTGTGGGATAGAAGGAAGGAAGTTCGCATGTGTATGTTAACAACGGAAGATGAGGAGAAGATATCATCGGATGTGTGGGCAGGAGGTGAAGGGGTTAGTAGGATGGCAATACAGCCCATTCAGATCAAGATACAACCAGGGATAACTAAACTGTGGACTCCACAATATTCCCTGAGTAAGAGAGGTAGGGAAGGGTTGAAATCAGTGATTGACAGATTATTGAAACAGGGACTGTTGGAACCTACTATGTCACTGTTCAATTCATCGGTTTTAGCAGTAATAAAAAAGGATGGGAAGTATAGATTGGTTAATGATTTGAGAAGGATCAATGAGCTAATGATTCCTAGAATCCCAGTGGTTCCTGACCCCTATATCATCTTGGGGTGGATCCCTCCCAAAGACAAATGGTTTACTGTGATAGATCTGAAGGATGCCTTTGGGCGTGCCCCTTGGAGGAAGGGAGTAGAGACTTTTTTGCTTTTGAATGGAATGATCCTGAGAGTGGAAGGAAACAGCAGTTGAGGTGGACAGTACTTCCTCAGGGATATACCGAGAGCCCTTTGCTGTTTGGACAGGCTTTGGAAGAAAAGTTGGTGTCGTTTGAGAGAGAGAAAGGAATCACCCTGATTCAGTACGTGGATGACTTGTTGTTAACTGGGGAGAAAGAGAAGGAAATGAGAGTGGCTTCTGTGAGCCTGTTGAATTGGCTGAAGGAGCACGGGCTGAAAGTCTCAAAAGAGAAGCTTCAGTTTGTTGAAAAAAAGGTGAAGTATTTGGGACATTATATTCAGCAGGAGGTTAGGTCCTTGGACCCTGAAAGGGTGAAGGGCTTGGCTCCTCCCAGGAACAAGACAGAGGTGCACAAAACGTTGGGATTGGTAGGGTACTGCAGAATCTGGGTAGACCAATTCACAATATTGGCACAGTGTTTGCATAGAAAGTTGCCTGGAAAGGGAGAGCACATAGAATGGGAGGAGGGAGATGGTAAAAGGTGGGAAGAGCTGAAGAAGGTTTTGTGAACCGCTCCGGTTTTAGCCTTGCCAAACCTGAAACTACTGTTTCATTTGTATGTGGCGGTGGCTCAGGGAACAGCAGTTGGAGTTCTTGCCCAAAAGAGGGGGGGGGGCAGTACCAGCTGGTAGCCTTCCTAAGCAAGGGTTTGGAGCCGGTTGTGAAAGAATGGCCAGTTTGTGTTCAGGCTATGGCAGCAACAGCAATGTTGGCGGTGGAGAGCAAGAAGTTGACCTTTGGGGGAGCTTTGGTGGTGCATTTGCCTCATCAGGTTAACTCAATGTTTAGCCAGCTGGCTACCACTTGGATGACCGAAGGGAGGATATTGAAGTATGAAACCATTTTGAGAACCAGTCCTGATGTGGTAATAGGGACAGACAAGAATCTGAATCCAGCAGAATTCTTGGAGGGGAGAAGGCAGGCGTGGGAGCCGGAAGACCATGATTGTCTATTACAAGTGGATCTCATGACGAAGGTTAGAGAGGACTTGGAAGAGACTGCATTGGAGAAGGGAGAGAGGTGGTTTATAGATGCAGGATCCAGCAGGGTGGAAAATGGAAAGCGAAAATCTGGGTTTGCAATAGTAATCGGGGAAGGTGAGGTGATAGAGAAAGGGTCACTCCCAGCTGCTTGGTCAGCCCAGAAATGTGAATTGCTTGCCTTGACCAGAGCCTTGGAATTGGCTGAGGGGATGGAAGTAATGATTTGGACTGATTCCAAGTATGCATGGGGGGTGGTGCACACGTTTGGGAAAATCTTGAAAGAAAGAGGGTATATCAAGGCGGATGGGAAGCAAATAGAGCAAGTGCAGTTAGTAGAGCAAGCCTTAGAGGCATTGCAACTCCCTAGCCGAGTATCAATTGTCCATGTGAATGCACATTGTTAGGGATAACATTGTTCACCCTAACTGTTTTAGGTGAAATAATAACTATGAATCATAGTTAGTGTACGCAGCTTTAACTGTAAAATAGCAATTGAGGGAGTGGTTAAGAAAACAATATAAAAGTAGCAAGACTACGGCTTGCTCTCTCTCTCTCTGGCTTTGATGATCCCTGATTACTGCTTGGAATCAAGACTGCATTGCTCGAACGGGAGAGAAAACAACGGACTGATTTATGTGAACTGACATAGGATATTCTACATGGA
>BLBF01010214.1:0-10230 GCA_015471245.1 Laticauda colubrina | reverse complement strand
ATGAAGTTTTTGCACCAAGCCTTAAAGCTACATCTTTAAGAACAGCATTAGTGTGGGCAGCTAAGAAAAACTACATCATTAACCATTTGGATGTAGAAACTGCTTATCTACATGCACCATTGCAGCACACTATATATTTAAGAAAACCAATTGGCATAAAAGAAAATAATGTAAATAGGAATGATTGTTGGAAACTCAAAAAGAGTCTTTATGGATTGAAACAATCTGGGTATGAGTGGAACCAATATATTGTGAAAGAGTTAAACAATATAGGTTTTAAATCTGGTTTAGCAGATCCGTGTGTATTTAAAAGAGAAAATAATGGAACGGTGTCATTATTATTGTTATTCACTGATGATATTGCTTTAATAACTAAAACTAATAATGAGGCTAATGAGATAATATCATTATTAGCCAAGAAGATAAAAATAAAGCATCTAGGTGAAATTAAAAGATATCTAGGATTGACAATAAATAAAACAAATCATGGTTTTAAAATATCTCAAGAAGATAAAATTTGCCAATTACTTAAAAATTATAAGATGGAACTTTGTAAACCGGCAAAGACTCCAATGAGTCAAGAAGTTTGCCAAATTAATGATCAAAGTCCCAAATTTGATAAGTCCATATATCAATCTTTGATTGGTAGCTTATCATATATAAGCAATTGGTCAAGGCCAGATATAGCTTATAGTGTAAATCAGCTGGCACGTTTTAATTCAGATCCAAAAGAATATCATTGGAAATCTTTAAAACGAATATTGAGATATCTGAAGGGAACTATAAACCATGCATTATATATAGAGCCAAAGGGTGATTTGAGTCTTAGTGCTTATGCAGATGCAAGTTTTGCAACTGATATAAACACTAGAAAATCAACATCTGGTATGGCTATATTATTTGGTAAGACACTGATAGGATGGAGGTCAATCAGACAACAGCATATTAGCTTATCTACAATGGAGGCTGAATTTTCATGTCTGTCATTATTATGCACTGATTTGATTTTCTACAAACAGTTGTTGATGGACATGGGAATAACTATAAAAGATCCCATTATGGTATATGAGGATAACCAATCAGCTATAAAGTTAGCTACTAGTATTGCTGTAAAAACTAGATCAAAACATACTGACCTAAGATATTTGAATGTAAGAGAAGCAGTGAAGAATGAATTGATAAAACTGGTATACTGCATGTCAGAGGAAAACATTGCAGACCAATTTACAAAAGCTCAAGGAGCAACTAAGTTTAAAGAAAGTTGCGAAAAATATAATTTAAAAATGTAAATGTTTCATAGTTATTATTGTAACCTAAAATGGGGAGAATGTTAGGGATAACATTGTTCACCCTAACTGGTTTAGGTGAAATACTAACTATGAATCATAGTTAGTGTATGCAGCTTTAACTGTAAAATAGCAACTGTGGGTGTGGTTATGAAAACCATATAAAAGTAGCAAGGCTACAACTTGCTCTCTCTCTCTCTGGCTTTGATGATCCCTGATTACTGCTTGGAAGCAAGACTGCATTGCTCTAACGGGAGAGACAACAACGGACTGATTTATGTGAACTGACAATAGGATATTCTACATGGACTTTGCTAACTGAATATCCCTGAATGGACTGACTACATGGTAAATGAATATTGGACTGTTTTTGACTATGCTATAAACTTATACTGGAATAAAATATATTCTTGATAGCACAAGCGTATCTGTTATTTTTACTGTATGTTAATAAACATACAAGCTTAGCTCACTCATTTATCTGTGTGCCTATCTGACTAACGCTGCACATTCTGTTTAGCTTGTCTACCTAACCCTGGTTGGGGAACCCAGGCTTAACACTGACTCTGTGAACTATTTAGAGAGGGCTCTGAAGCACTGTGAAGTCTATTACTGTTGCTATTATAATATAAGTCTATTGCTATTGCTATTGTCTTTTTAAAAAGTTCTTGTTAACCTGAGCTTCTTCCCAGGCAGAATATTATGTGAACCCATTTTAGTATGTGGAAAGTGAGTTATTTGTTTCTGATGCATTTTTATTGATTGTCTGTTATATTTTGATGTTTTAGCAGTCTGTAGGCAGGCCAGAGCCATTTAAAAAGTAGGCAGCCATATAAATCGAACAAACAAGGAAATATCTGGAGCACGCTCCATTGCAGAAGGATAGCCCAAACTCTAGTTAATAATTCTGTGACTGTCTTTTGTGGTTTATATTACCATTGTGATTCCATGACAACTAAAAAGAAGTGATATATGTCAAGTAACTGCAGGGAACTGATTTCCATGCATTGGTTTGAAGTGGCTAGCCAATTTTTAGGCTTGCCAGTTTGATACCAAGCTGAACTGCAATACAAATGATAGAAAAAGATCAATAGAAGATGAAATAAACTCTGGGCTCATGAGACTTACAAAAGCTTGCAAACTGGACAACAGTAATTGTCAGTGGTGCCATCAGAGCAGAAGCATCGGGCAGGTATTTACAGCACCATTCAACTGAGTGGAGCAAACACTCAACTAATTTTAAAACTGATAGTATTGTGTAACACCTATATAACTATTTCATCCTGAGTTGTAGTTAATGCAATCAATTCAAGTTTTAATGAAGAAACTCCAAACAAATGATGCACTTGACTCCTCCCATTGGTTCAGCCTGGTCATCTTCTATAGTATGGTTATTCTACATTATAAATGTTTTGTTAATGTTTATTCTTTATGTAACACCACCCAGAGTTAAATTGCTTTTGTTGGATGGCCTTATAAATGTTGAAACGAATGAATGAGTGAATTTATAGCAATAATTTCTACCAGATGTCCAAATATGAACCATTATAATTTAAGCAGACACACACACACACACCCCATGGTGGTGCAGTACAGTTAGAATTGTACTAACTCTAACTGTTAGGACAATTAGAGTACAGTACTGCAGGCGACTTCTGCTGACTGCTGGTTGCCTGCAATTTGGCAGTTCAAATCTCACTAGGCTCAAGATTGACTCAGCCTTCCATCCTTCCGAGGTGGGTAAAATGAGGATCCAGATTGTTGGGGACAATATGCTGACTCTATAACCCACTTAGAGTGGGCCACAAAAGCACTGTGAAGCAATATATAAGTCTAAGTGCTATTGCTATTGCTACATAGCTTGCTTCTGTGACTTATGTATATCTACTGTAAAGGCCCTGTCATACTGCCCAACGGATGCAAAATGGACACAACGGACAAGAAAAATGTTCCATCTGTTGTTATCCGCTCTCAAAAGGGGCAAAAATTTGCATAACCGGAGCAGATAACACGGACGCGGGGAGGATGCAGGGCGGATGGAAAGCGGATGCGGAACGGAAGCCCAGTGGATGGAAGCGGGTGGGAGCGGATGGCACATCCGCAAGGCTTCCAGGGGGCAGCAGCAAAGCGGATACGGAACGGATACAGCGGATGCAGAACTGATGCACAGTGGATGAAGCGGATGCACAGCAGATGCACAGCGGATGCACAGCGGAAGCCTAGCGGATGCCGAGCGTTAACTGTGCATGCAGGGAGGATGCATTGCATCAGCCCCGCGGATATAACGGAAGCAGCTCGGAAGCAGGTCACCATTCAGAGGAAAGACCTGCTTCCAGACACATCGACTGCCTTGCCTGTCCTGCCTGCATGTCTACCTGCCAGCCTTGCTGCCAGCCTCGCTGCCAGCCTTGCTGCCAGCCTCCCTGCCAGCCATGCTGTCTGCCTGCCTGCCAGCCTTGCTGCCAGCCAGTCTGCCTGCCAGCCTTGGTGCCTGCCAGCCTTCCTGCCAGCCTTGGTGCCTGCCTCCCTGCCAGCCTTCCTGCCAGCCTTGATGCCTGCCTTCCTGCCAGCCTTGGTGCCTGCCTGCCTGCCTGCCATCCTTCCTGCCAGCCTTGGTGCCTGCCTCCCTGCCATCCCTCCTGCAATCCTTGGTGCCTGCCTCCCTGCCAGCCTTCCTGCCAGCCTTGGTTCCTGCCAGCCTCCCTGCCAGCCAGCAACCCCACAACCATGCTGAAGCACAGCAAGCCTCAGCCATCTGCTGCCAGCCCTGGCAAGAGGGACAGGGCTACCATCCCGCCCCCTGGCCCTCACTCTGGTTCTGCTGGGGCTTCTACAGCACGGGCTCGCTCTTCTGGGGCTGGCGCTTCTGCTGCTTCTGCTTTTGGAGGAGCTGATGACAAGCACTCCAGCACCAGCCACCTCCACAGCACCTGGACCCTTCACCCATGAGACTGAGCGACCAAGAGGAGTGCCAGAGACTCATTTTTGTTTTATAGCTTCTTGTTAGTAAAGTCTATTTTTGATTCATACACTTGCTTCGTTTCTTTTTTTGAATAAAGTCTTGGTGGAAACTTTTAGAAATGGTTTAAGCCTTTGCATGCTTGTGGAATGGGTTAAGATAGCAGTGGGATGGGCAGGGATACTGCCACCGATGCTACCCACTCCACAGATGCCACCCACGCCACAGATGCCACCCACGCCACACCTCGCTCAGCTGCAGACCAGACAGCCCCACTACACTCCTCCTTCCTCCACTCCACAGCCAAGCCCGGCCTCAGAACATCTGTCATCGGTCTTGGGACTGACACCCCATGTCATGGAGATAGGGGCTCTCAACATCACAGGACTGAGCCAGCTCTCTGAGAGCTTCCTCCACACACCATCCCCTGTTGTCCTCTTGGGGCCAGGCACCCCAATGGTGCCTCAGACCAGCACTCCAGCAGCAGCCACCTCCACAGCACCTGGACGCTTCACCCCTGAGACTATGGGCATGCCTCAGAGTGACTGAGAAGAGTGCCAGAGACTGGGTTGCTACCTGTTGACTTTATCTTTGCTTGGGACACTTTACTTGGGTCATTTTGCTTTTGCAGTTTGTTATTAATAAAGTTTATCTTTGCTTCACACACTTGGTTCAGTTCTTTTAGTCAATCAAGCCTTGGTGGAAACTTTTAGAAATGGTTTAAGCCTTTGCATGCTTGTGGGATGGGTAAGGATAGCAGTGGGATGGGCAGGGATACCTGTGGTATGGGTAATTGCTGTGGGATGGGCAGGGATACCTGTGGGATGGGCAGGGATACCTGTGGGATGAGTAATAGCTGTGGAATAGATAAACCTCCAGTGCAAGCATAGTGGGACTGTATGGTCCACCCTCCCAGGTGCCACACATATGGCCCTTTATTATCAATAACAATTTAATCATTCATCAACACATTTCAACATGAACACAACTCTTTATTAAATGCCCTGTTCATTGTAGGGCCACTCAACATACATGGCACAATCTCATCAGTGTGATGAGACAGGGTCAAGGAAGCATCCATTTAGCATCTACCATCCTGTCTTGCCACTCCAGTGTTCCAGTTGGGGAGTTGCACCAGTGTTTCAGGAGGTTGCGCTGCTCCTTCCCTTCATGTGAAGCTCTGTTGGGGCCTTGCACATCCACAGTTTCTGTCAGGTTTCGCCCTTGCCTCCATTCCCCAGGCTCCATGTCCCCATTGCCTTGTTGGTGGTCCACGAGCCTGTTCTGCAAGACTGGGTAGCGGGTGCGCATGAGATTGTGCAGGATGCAGCAAGCTTCCACGATGTTCCTCACGGTCTCTGGGTGATGCTGCATGGTGGTGAGAAGTACCTGGAACCTGTTGGCCAGGATGCCAAAGGCGTTCTCCACCACCCGCCTTGCCCTGGACAGCCTGTAGTTGAAGATCCTCTCTTTACGGGTGAGGCATCTGGAAGTGTATGGCTTCATGAGGTAGGTTCTGAGGGAGAAGGTGTCATCCCCCACAATGAAGTAGGGCACATCTTGTGTGTCGTTGGGCAGGGGGTCTGGATCTGGGAAGCCTGTGATGAGGTTGTGTTCCAGCCCCTCCTTGAGGTCACTGGCGTTGTATACCTGGGCATCTGAAGATGAGCCGTTGCCTGAAGCATCGATGTACATGACGTTGTAGTCAGCATCGGCCATGGCAAAGAGGATGATGCTGAAGAAGACCTTGTAGTTGTGATAAGTGGACCCTGAGTTGGCTGGAGCTTTGCAGGCCACGTGCTTGGCATCTATGGCTCCAACGGTGTGGAGGAAAGTCCACTTCTGATACCACTGCTCTGTAACTTTCTTCCAGCCTTCTTCAGTGGATGGGCACTGGAGGAGCCAGGTATTCTTCGATGATGGCCTGCACCACTTCTCTGGACACAATGCTGATGTTGTTGTGTGGCACCCTCCAGGCGTACTGCATGCTCCTGTACGTGGTCCCTGAGGCCAGGTGGCGTAGGGTCAATGCCACCTTGAGCCCAGGGTCCAGGCTGGGCTGAAAGTTGGTGTTTGCCTTGGTCAACCTGGGTGTCAGCCGCTCCACAACTTCATCGAACATGGCTGGCAGCATTCTCATGAAGTTCTGGAATGCACGAGAGTCTTCATTCCTCAGCTCCACCATCAGCTTTTATACAGTCCGTACTCGGCTCTTCTCGCGATCCATCTTCGGACACAGACACTTCTTGGACACCTCCTTTTCTTCCCGTAGAACAGGTGAAAGAGCCTGTAGAGGGCTTCGTACTGTTATAGAATGATGACGGCTTCCAAAAGGAGTGTGTGATGATCCATGGTGGAGATGACTGGATGCTGTGGAAGAGCAAGAGCCAGATGAAGGCTGGAGAGGTCTGCACCGCAGGGCTGCTGGACTGAAAGTGAGATCCAGGTGATTTCTCCCCCTTTTTATAGGAAATATAGGTTTTCCGCTAGGTGTCCTTTTGCATCCTCTAGGCATTCTGCAGACATCCTAAATATCCGAGATACGTCCCCTATATGAACGTTTTTTCCGTTTTAATGCTTTGTATGAGCTGCATCCACTTTCATCCTTTCTACGTTCATGCTACTCACGCTGCATGCCCGTTCCGCATCCGTTTCGCTTCCTCCCTGTGTTCGTTTTTCACTGGAGCAAATGCAAGTTGCGTGGATGCACAGTGGATGCCTAGTGGATATAGCAGACGTGTAACGGATGATGACGGACGTATAACGGATGTTCCCCATATGCGTAGTGGATTTAGAATGGACGCATTGGATACATTTTCCACTCAAAAGGTTTTGTGCAGCTCAAAACTTTTTGAGTGGATGAAATGTCAGTAGACGGATGCTGGACGGATAGAGAGTATGAAGAACGGACGCAGTGAGTACAGAAGGGATGCATCGCATTAACCAATGGATGGCAAGTGTTTCTCTCCATTTTACATCCTCTTTCCATCCATTGGTGCTGTGTGACAGGAGCTTAACATCCCTCCAAACGTTGAGGGAAAATCACCCTCCAAAAAATTCAGCAGTTTTTCCTCCATCATCGTCATTGGTGCACCTACACAACTGCTTTGCTTCTCTTGTGATCCCTATGCTTAGGCAGGAAATGAGGAAAACTTTGAAAGCTGTCATATCAAAACTTTCAAACCATGTAATTGCCTAACTTTTAGAGAGCTGCACTTCACACAGCATCCTTTTAGATGCTTTGCCCTACAGTTAATGACACCCTACATTCTATTCTTTTGCTTTTTCCAACACTGAATCACAGATATCAGTGATAGATTTCTCAGTAAAAGAAGCTGACAATAATATAAGGTAAGATCTGAGATACTAGTAAAAAGAAAACAGTGAGAAATTCTTGAGGGGGTTCATTGCTATTTTTAAATGTATCATCCATGACTACAAGCACCAATAAGTGAGTTCTGTCAGAACTACCTTCCCCATATTGTCTGGTAAAACATATTCCTCTTCCATAACATCTTTTAACACAGCATCTTAAAAGAAGCAACCTCTTTTAAAATTAATTCTTGGGTCCATTGTTAATCCTTTCATATATTCAATTTTAAAGTATTTTGCTCCGTGCTGTATTATTTAACTGTTCTTCTCCTATAATTATAGTCTTTAGTTCCTTCTAGTATCCAATCTTCAATGTCTGCCATGCCCCAGCATGTAACTTTTATATATTGTTGTTGATCTCAACTCCCATCTAGTAGGTGGAGGGGCAAACATGCCCCAACGTGCAATTTTTATACTGTTCTAGTCCCATGTAGTGGCCAGAGAGACAAACACCAATTATATTGTTTGAAGCTGACCCAATCCATTTTACACATCAACCAGTACTCTCAAACAAGTGCATGCTGGGAAGCCATGCTCCATTACCTTTACCATTTGGAGAAGGCAGAAGCACAAAGAAGAATCCATCTTAATCTGTGGCACATGGTCATCTAAGGACAAACCCACATCCCACACACAGACCATCGCTGGTGAGATTTAAATTTTTTGTTTGTATTAATTGTTATGTTTAGCAATAACTCAATACTATATATCTTGTATTTGGTTCTCATTGTATGTATCCCTATTTTCCCAGTTTCACCATATCCTGTTCTTTCAATAAAGCATTCAGATCTATGCACATGGTCCATTTTATTGGAGGATAGGTGGGTTTAGCTGCATGTCGAGCTGCACATAGACTAATGTGTAGTGAGGATAGAACAATGTTCCATCCTATTTTTTTTAAAAAAAATAAGATTTTTTTTAAGAATTCAAAGCAACAGGAAGGATTTTATAATTAATAAAAATTAAATCTTCATTGAAATCCATCTGGACTCTTAGTTCATTTGTAATTTTCCAAAACCAATGTTTTAATAGCCCTTTTGCTATTGATTCAAAAAGAATTTTTTTAAAAATCATTTAAAACTTTTTTCACCAAGGATTGAAAGTGTTCCACCAAGTACTTAAAAATTTGCTATTACAAAGATTCTTGATAGCTACAAGCTATCAAGTTCATATAGGCTACATTAGTCTGTGAGCTTATCCCAAAGGTGCTTTTTGAAGAGGACTTCCTAGTTTTTCTTTGAAGATGTTTCATTTCTTATCCAAGAAGCTGAAGAAGCTTCTTGGATGAAAAGCAAAATGACCTCAAAAAAACCCCAGAAAGTCCAGTTGCCTCTTCAAAAAGCACCTTTGGGACAACCATGATCTGGATGACTGAGAATCTCCATAGACATCTTGTGAGCTTAGTTGGAATCCCTCAACTGTACCAGCTGACTACTAAGACTTCAGTACCTGCAATTTAGTCATGAAAACAACTGCAAGGAGTACATGATTTGAAAGTGGATTTTAAAATGATATTGAAAAAGATGCTATCCTGGATATGTAAATGAAACCAGCTGATGTGTTAATAATTAAACATATAAATAATAAATCAAAAGAGTGGCCTGGATAATTTCCTATATTGGACTTACAAAAATTTCTGTTAAATTTTGAAGGGTTTTGTGAGAAGGGACAAAGAAAAAAAAAGGAAAGTAATTGAATTCTGTTAAGCCTGGTTTCCCCAACCAGGGTTAGGTAGACAAGCTAAACAGAATGTGCAGCGTTAGTCAGATAGGCACACAGATAAATGAGTGAGCTAAGCTTGTATGCTTATTAACATACAGTAAAAATAACAGATACGCTTGTGTTATCAAGAATATATTTTATTCCAGTATAAGTTTATAGCATAGTCAAAAACAGTCCATTATTCATTTACCATGTAGTCAGTCCATTCAGGGATATTCAGTTAGCAAAGTCCATGTAGAATATCCTATGTCAGTTCACATAAATCAGTCCGTTGTTGTCTCTCCCGTTCGAGCAATGCAGTCTTGCTTCCAAGCAGTAATCAGGGATCATCAAAGCCAGAGAGAGAGAGAGCAAGCCGTAGCCTTGCTACTTTTATATGGTTCTCATAACCACTCCCACAGTTGCTATTTTACAGTTAAAGCTGCATACACTAACTATGATTCATAGTTATTATTTCACCTAAACCAGTTAGGGTGAACAATGTTATCCCTAACATTCTCCCCTTTTAGGTTACAATAATAACTATGAATCATTTACATCTTTAGAAAATATTTTTCGCAACTTTCTTTAAACTTAGTTGCTCCTTGAGCTTTTGTAAATTGGTCTGCAATGTTTTCATCTGACATGCAGTATTCCAATCTTATCAGTTCATTCTTCACTGCTTCTCTTACATTCAAATATCTTAGGTCAGTATGTTTTGATCTAGTTTTTACAGCAATACTAGTAGCTAACTTTATAGCTGCTTGGTTATCCTCGTACACAATAATGGAATCTTTTACAGTTATACCCATGTCTAATAATAACTGTTTGTAGAAAATCAAGTCAGTGCATAATAATGACAGACATGAAAATTCAGCTTCCATCGTGGACAAGCTAATATGCTGTTGTCTG
>BLBF01010211.1:0-13220 GCA_015471245.1 Laticauda colubrina | reverse complement strand
TTTTAAAAGTTCTTTATTATTTTCTTGTATTTCCCCCCCCCCCCCCCTTTGGTTTTGTTTTCGTCGATTTTTATTTTTTGTGGTTGTGCGTTTGTATTTATTTCAATGTTTCCGGAACGAAGCTGGTCTATGTGCTGCTTCCATTCCCTGCCATTGTCTATGGTTAGTTGGTAGGACCAGGGGCCTGTGAGTTGTGTGATTGTGGCTGGAAGCCATAGGGGGTCCCCGGTAAAATTTTTTGCGTAGACTAGGTCGCTGATTTCAAATGTTCAGCAATGGCTGGAGGAGTCGGGGGGATCTTTCCAACGTGTAATTTGGGTGCAACCTGTCTAATTGCGACCTAAGTTTTCTTCCCATTAATAATTCAGCTGGGCTTTTGTTGGTTACAGTGCTGGGTGTGATATGTTGGAGGGTGAGTAGATGGTTGATTTTATCCTGGACATCCCCAAGGTCCATTTTCTCTAAACCCTCTTTGGTAAACCTGACCATTCTCTCCGCCCTACCATTTGCTGCCAGATGGGCCGGCGCGGTCAGTGCATGGCGTATACCTAGGGAGGCTAGGTATTGTTCAAATTGGATGGCGGTTAATTATGACCCGTTGTCGGACACTAGGACGTCTGGCAATCCATGGGTTGTAAAAAGTTTGTTGAGTTGTTTAATGACCGCCTCGGTTGTCGTAAGTGACATTACTACAACCTCCAGCCAATTTGAGTATGCATCTACGACAATTAAAAAGGTATGCCCCCTAGTAGGACCCACGAAATCAATGTGGATCCGAGATCAGGGGCCTCGTGGGGTCTCCCAGTCCCTTATGGGTGCTTGTAGTGGGGAAGGCCTGGTTTTCTGACATTTAGTGCAAGTGGCAACCCAATATTCGATATCTTTATCTAAACCAGGCCACCAGACATAGCTTCTAGTGAGGCTTTTCATTTTTACGATACCAGGGTGGTCTTCGTGAAGCATACCCAACACCCTAGTCTGTAGTTTAGGAGGGATTACTACCCGATCACCCCACAATAAACAACCTTTTTGAATTGAGAGTTCGGTTTGTCTGGTCCGGAAAGGTTTAAAGCTTTCAGTTTTTTGGTTTTCCAGCCAGCCTTTACCTACCCAGTTTAATATGCGGGCAGTCACTGGGTCCTTTGCGGTGGCTCTAGCAACATCGTTTGCAGATATTGGTAGTTCGGGGGATGTTTCTATTTGCAGGGTTGTCATTGTTGGCGCCGGGTCTTCCTCCGTCATCGGTAGCGGTGCTCTGCTTAATGCGTCTGCATGGGTGATTTGCTTCCCGGGTCGATGTGTCAATGTGTAAGAGTATGCTGCAAGGAATTCTGACCATCTAGTCATCTGCAGGGATAAAATGTTCGGTGTAGGCTTGTTTCCCGCCAGAGTTCCTAGCAACAGTTTATGGTCCGTTACAATCAAAAATGTTCTTCCATAAAGGTATTCGTGAAAACGTTTCACTCTGGCGACGATTGCCAGGGCTTCTCTGTCTAGTTGACTATAGTTACATTCTATTTTAGACAGAGTCTTTGAGTAATAAGTGGCGGGTGCCTGTCTCCCATCTGGCAATTGGGGGCTCAGGATGGCACCGACTCCACACGGTGAGGCGTCGCAGGTTACCGTAAATGGAAGTGTGTTACTAAACTGGATAAACTGGATGTTTGATGTTAATAAATTTTTTATTTTCTGGAATGCTTTTTGCTCTCTATGACCCCAAGTCCAATTAGTTTTCTTATCCAGCAAATGGTGTAATGGTTCCGCTATTGTTGCTTTGTGGGGGAGGAATACGTTATAGAAATTTATTAGACCCAAAAATGCCTGCAATTCCGTTTTGTTTTTTGGCTGTGGTGTGTCTTTAATGGCTTTGACTTTTTTTTCAGTAGGGTGTATACCCTCTCCGTCAATTAAGTAGCCCAGAAATTCGACGCGATCAGTCATTAAGCAGCATTTTTCTTTTTTAACTTTCAGACCGGATTCTCTAAATTTTGTTTGTACATTTCTTAGTCTTTTTTCTAGTTGGGTTGTATCTTTAGCCGAAATCAGGACATCATCAAAATATGGTACGACCCCTTTTGTTCCATTTAATAGGCATTCCATGAGGCTTTGGAAAATGCCTGGGGCAACACTCACTCCAAACTGAAGTCTGTTACACTTGAATGCCCCTTTGTGAGTCACTATTGTCTGTGCCTCGGCCGTTAAGGGGTCTACTGGAAGCTGTTGGTAAGCTTGTGCTAGATCTAGTTTAGCAAAAAAATTTCCTCCCCCGAGTGAGTGTAGCAAATGTTGTATGACTGGCACCGGGTATGCGCTTTGTTGCAGCGCATGGTTCAGAGTAGCCTTGTAGTCTCCGCAGATGCATACTGACCCGTCAGATTTAACCGGTGTTACTATTGGCGTCTCCCATTTAGCATGGTCAACAGGTTCCAAAACCCCTTGATCAATTAATATATTCAATTGTTCCTCTATTTTTGCTTTTAATGCAAAGGGAACTCGTCTGCCCTTTAATCTTCTAGGGGCCATCTGGGGGTCTAAGCTAAAGGAGATTGGAGTCCCCCAAAACCTGCCTAGGGAACCATCAAAAACGTCCTGGAACTCGTGGATCAGGTTTTCTTCCCAGTCGGTTGCAGCCACTCGGTCTACTCCGGTCATTCTGATGCCCAATGGTGTGAACCATTCGATGCCCAGGAGGCTGGGTCGGTCTCGGTCGACTATTGTCAGAGGCAGGACTTCGACATGCTGCTTGTAAGCGACTCGGAAATGTCGTAGACCTACCACAGGGATTCGATTCCCTTGGTAGTCCTTCAGAGTTAATTTTTGTTTCTGGAGTTCTTTTAGTTTGATATTTGGCACCAGTTGTCTGATTGTGTCCCATGACACCATTGACAGGAAAGACTCTGAATCGACCTCCATTTCACAGGGGCTGCCTTCGATTTTTACGATGATTTTTAACTTGTTTTCCGCTTTCCGTCTGAGCATTTCTAATAGTGACAGTCTGATGGGTCTTTTCTCAGTTACTGGCTCGTTTGTTGCGCTCCCACTTTCTCTCGGCTTGTTTTGATTCAGCTTGTGGGGGAGAGTTACTGCGTCTGTTAGAGCTATTATTTTTTCGATTCCTACAGACCTTCTCGATGTGTCCCCTTTTTTTACAAGCTCTGCAGATGGCATCAAGGAATCTGCAATCGGCTCGAGGGTGGTTTCCTCCGCAACCGGTGCATTCCCGCCAGTTTCTTTTTTTGCACCTTTTTTTGTTGGTGTATAGGCGGTGGACCTCATCGTCTTCCTCTCCGGATTCTGATGTCTCGTCAAAATCTTCATGGTGTGTGGTGGTGGGAAATTGCTTCTTCCCTCTGGTTAGGCTCATTTCGTCGTTGTTCGCGTTCATTTGTTTCATGGTGGCAGCTGACTTTTTCGCGGCTTCTGCAGCTGTGGCTTCTGCAATTGCTTCAGCCACAGTTATGTTGGGTTTATTTAGCAATTTACTTTGTAAATTAGAGTCTTTTAAACCCAATACTACTCGATCTCGCATGGCTTCATCTAAGTTCAGGAACTCACATGCTCCCCCCAGTTGTCGGAGGGCTGCCACAAAATCAGTGATGGTCTAGCCTTCCTTTTGGTCCCTTCGGTAGAATTCATGCCGTTTGATAAGATTTGACACCACTGGTGCGTAATGAGCCTTCAACATTCGCTGGAGTTCGGGCCAGGTCATTTGTTTTACGTCTCTGGGCTTTGCCAATGCCTTGGCCATTTTGAATACTGTTGGTCCGCAATGCGTTAAGAAGACAGCCCTCTTACGCTGGTCTGAGATCTCTTCCATCTCGTTACTTTCTAAGTACATTTGAAAACGGTCTACGTAGGATTCCCAATCTTCTTCATTGGGATTGAAGGGTGCAGGCGGTGCATTATTTCCGGCCATCGCTTCAAGCCTGGTTTTCAATTCGCCGTGTGCACAGTCTCACGTTTTAGGATGATCCCACCTTCGTTGCCAGTGTTCCATCCAGAAAAATGCGAGGTAGACCAGGTTCCAACAGTAAAAGTCTTTATTTCAACAGTTAAAGTGAAACAGATCAGTTTGGCTCTTGCCGCAGCAGCCTTTATATACGGCTTGCCTGCCGGCTTGTAGCCAATGATGGTTACTTGGTTTTGCTGCCTTTTGGCAGCTCTTTTGGATTGGTTCCTAGTGAACCAATCCCTATGCTGGCTTTTCTAGCCAATCACAATCAAGGATTTGGAGTAAACTATTTTATACAGAACAAAAGGAAAATGTGGAACCTGCATAAAAAATGATACATCTCTAAAACCAGCATTAAGCTCTTTTAAACATTGTTGTATGGAATCTGTTGACTGACATATTTACAACCAGTAGTGCGCAAAGGCCAGGGTAGCAAGATTCAGCACCAAACACAAGCAAATCAAGCTAACCTGGAGCATAGGTAAATGCTCGATCCCTGTCAAAAGATGGCCTTTTATCTTTGTGTAGCTTTGTCAATTACAGTGAAGGCCTTTCAGACATAATTCAATACTAATAATCCATAATACTAACAGCCATTGGAGTTTTCCAAGGTCATTATTTTTTTTTTGTGCCAATGAGTTCATGCCCGTTCTAAATTCAGGATGTGAGAATTGCTATGAAATTATCTGAGACAATTATGATCATCATCATCATTCTTCAAAACTTCAAACAGAAAAACATTACCTGAGATATAATTTAATTGCCAGAGCAGAAGTCCTCTGTTGAAAAACACAACAAATTGCAGACCACTTTTTTCCTGCTTTTATAATTTCAGAGTGGGAGGAGGTAATCCTGAGAGGTTCTTTCTGCTTCACCTCAAGATGCATTGTACTCTCTGTTGACAGAGAAGAGACAAAGATGAAGTTTCTGCATATTAGTCAAAAGTACCTCCAAGCACATTACAGCTTCTTCTGAGTCTTCTTAATTTTAGCAGAAACTGCTTTTTGGTCACATTAGTAATGATTTCACTAGGATGCAGAATGCTACTCACTGTCTCTCTTTCAAAGGAAAGTAGCCAAATGGGAATCCAGAATTGTGTTAATATGTTGATAGTAATTAGCATTCCAGTTAGCATGCTCCTATGATGGATGCCATGATTAAACAGAAGGGAAAAAAAACCCAGATGCTGCTAAAAGCTCATCCTGACATTCTGCTAACCATAACGTGAAGGCACCTTGCTAAACATTTTGAGAAGGCAGATCCTCTGCAACCCACAGCAGAAGCAATTTAGAGTTGTCATTCACTCTTGTAGTTTTAAAGCTGCTGTCCCTTTCAGCATATGTTATGCCATATCCACAACCCGAAGTGACTTAATGAGGATGTTGGTGGTCCTACAGTCAAAGGCTGGGATCCACTCAGCTCCAATTGACTTGCTTAGGTTACCATAGGCACTTGTTTCCCAACTGGCCATTGGTCACTTCCCCTCGTAGCCATTTTGACTTTCTAGATTCATCCAAATGCACAAGGCCTGATCTGAACCCCTTACATTTATAGTCTATTACTCTTCTGAAATAGTACTAGATCTGCTTTTAAGGATGTGTTTAACAACCTTTTTTTAAAGTACTGATTTTCTGGTCAATTTAAACAAAGAAACAATAAAAGAAATCCAGGATCTGTTTGTTGCCAGTTCTGCCCAAAATTATGTTTCAAAGGTTTTCCGTTACTCTTGTTGACATGGTATTAGGAATATAAGTCTGATATTGAACTGTTTTTGACATTGGATTTTGATATTTGGATTATCCCTGGATTGCAAACTGACTGATTTAACTTGTGAATGACTTTGGATTGCTTATTTTGGACTTTGCTTAACTTTTCTGGAAGTGAAAACCTACATTTACTGTACAGTGTATCTGTGTACTCTGTGTGTATTATTCCAATACTACTCTCTATACGTCTCCCTGTATGCGCTCATTCTCCTAACACATTCTCCATGTGTTGAGGAATTGCCTCAACACATGGGCCTCTATCATCTTCTTTTAATGACCCCATAATCCCTTGCTGGGTGGAATCTAGTCAACTGAATGGAGCTAGCAGAGTGTTTTAATGACCGGATGCTCTTCCTGTCACCAGTGCAAAGTTTTTTCAGCAGATATAGTTCTCAGTGTGCCCAGAGAGAGAAATATCTGTCTCTACCTAAGATCAAACCCATAGCCTCCTGAACGTGAGGTGAGAACTCTACCTCTAAGCCACTACACCACTCTGACATGGATTTCTATGAGGCTAATAATTTCTGAGGGGGAGTAATAGAGGCAAGGGATGGAACTGGATTGATTTAAGTGGTGTTGTAGCACCATAGCTCAAGCATTGTCCTCTTTCTACATGGGTGACAATATCCTACAGCCAAAAGGGCCAGAGATTGCAGTATAATGTTGTAACAATGCTATCATCATTCTGACTGAAACACTGGAGTGCTGCAGACACCACAGTGCATCCTGGTTTTATTACACTGGAGTAGTAGTAGTAGTAGTATCATTTTGTATGCTTCCCTCCACTTGTTCCCAACCATCATTTTCTTACAACATTTGCTGATTTGGGACTATGGGAGCTCTGGTCAAATTAACAAGTCCTGCCTGTTTCTCCTTTTAGTCCCTGTTGAGAAGTATGAGCTGAATTGAATGCAGCAATTCACTGTCAGTGCTGACATTCCCTAACAGCACTTACTGATCCCCTCCTTCCCCTTTGGCTCATGACCAACTAACTGTAAGACCATAAAGTGGAGGACTGCAGGATGAACCAGTTGATTGCTTTCTGAAGAGCTTCCTCACATTTCAGGCTGCTTCTGTCTATCCGAGACATTTTTTATGATGGTTTAGGACTACATCCAAAGCCTGGTAGATCTATTTTTAAACAAACAGGTCTGTGGCTTTCCCTGACCCACCAATGTCCATGCTTTCTTCAGGCAACCTGAAAGTAACCAAAGCCTCTCTCTGAGGCACTGCCCATCCATCTAATGACCCACAAGCCAGTCCCATGACACATAGAGATGGTGCTTATTTATTTTTTTCTGTAGTAAGCAATGCTTGAGGAAGAGGTGAGCTAACCACTGTTGCCCTGGCCTATACTGTCTCTGAAAGAGCCCCAGTCTCCAGCCTCATCAGTGAGGGAGAAGAGAGTGCAGATATTCAGGCAGCACTAATTTTGCAGCATACTTTACTTATTTTACTGTCAACTCAAGGATGAGAGAAATGTGCATTATTGAGGAAAAGCCCTGAATTTTAAAAATAACCCTGCTGCGTTGCTCAATATTCATAGTGGCCTTCATTTCATTCCCTCATTCTATGTACTCTGAAGACAACATTCTATTATTCTTCATGGCAGAGGTGGCCTCTTATCCATTACAAACAGAAAGTCATAATTCTGTGCCTCTAGTGAACCAGGATGATTTGTTCTATTGATGTGTAGAATATTGTTTTTACAAAAAGAAAGTTCTGTTCAGCATATCTAAATATTTCTGTGTCTCATGCTCTTTGCTTGTATTTTTCTATGGTAGCTGGGCACTGTAAGAAAATAATTTAAAATATAGCAAGGTTGATACTAAGCAGTTGTAAACAACTGGACTCACTTGTTCAAGATAGCTGATTTCCATTGTTTACATATGTCAAAACTTTAGTACTAAGCTAACTTGGGAGGGATGGGGGAGAAAGTTAGGAAATGTTAATTAAAGGGTCAGTGGGTCAGAAATATCAAGAGCTGAGGAAATTATTGCCAACTGGTGACTTAAGCATTATTTCTTGTGAGCACCTCATCAAATTGAATATGACTTATGGATAAGTAAACAACTTATGATCTTGTTGATGATAAAGTTCAGAATCTGAGGCACTTGGTGAACTCTCTCACCTCTAGAAAACAAAAGGGGATTTTTCTGTTTGAAAATGATGCCACATTAAATCTTGAACTGTACAGCAAGATCTTTAACAGATTGTGAGTTTACTCTTCAAAGAACTTGCAAAATATGCATGGATATCACAGTACCATTTTTTACTTATTCAGGGGTAGAACAACAAAGCAACT
Source organism: Laticauda colubrina (assembly GCA_015471245.1). Classification (NCBI taxonomy): domain Eukaryota; kingdom Metazoa; phylum Chordata; class Lepidosauria; order Squamata; family Elapidae; genus Laticauda; species Laticauda colubrina. The sequence continues at coordinate 5,197 of BLBF01010211.1, read as the reverse complement.
TAAAAATAATCTTATGGCTGTTGGCCCTATACAATATTTTTGCAGCCCTAATGTATATATTCTTTATGAGATAGCATATTGGACCACACTGGATTTTTGTTTCCTTTCTGATGTCACATGATGTTTATTTATTCTTCTTAACAAATAATTTCTTTCAGATAACTTCTAGAAATAGTTTCTATGGAGATCATTCACATCTGTACACCAGGTAGATTACATCTCTGGTTAGCCCAGTTCTCAACCTCTCTGAAAGTATATCCCATGGTCTCTTAGTGGGTTATAACCCACTAAGGTGGTATTGGGGTGGTGGTATTCAGTGGGTAGAGGTGGTATTCAGCAGGTTCTGACCAGTTCTGGAGAACCGGTTGTGGAAATTTTAAGTAGTTCGGAGAACTGGCAAATACCACTTCTGACTGGCCCCGGCCCCATCTATTCTCGGTGTTCTATATGTAAAGTGGATGACTCCAAATCTACAAACCTGATTGGTTAATAAAATGAACACTGGATTGGTTCACTAGGAACCAATCCAAAGAGCTGCCAAAAAGGCGGCAAATCTAAACAACTGCCATTGGCTGCAAGCAGGCAAGCCAGCCTGTATAAAAGGCTGGCCCCGGCTTCAGCCAAGTGTTCCTATTACTGAGTGGTTATAGAATAAAGTATTTGTTGTTGGAACCCGGTCTACCTCGTGTGTTTTCCAAACAAAACACTGGCGACGAAGGTGGGATCATCCTGAACGGAAAAACCTGCACGCGGTGATAAGAAGTCCAGATTACAACCAAGATGTCTGGAAACAACGCACCGCCTGCACCCTTCAATCCCAACGAAGAGGATTGGGATTCCTATGCTGATCGCTTCCAAATGTATTTGGAGAGCAATGAAATGGAAGGCATTTCAGAGCAACGCAAGAGAGCTGTGTTCCTGACGCACTGCGGGCCAACAGTTTTTAAGATGGCAAAGGCCCTTGCGAAGCCCCGGGACGTTAAACAACTAACGTGGACGGAATTGCAAAGACTCCTCAAAGCACACTACGCTCCGATGGTGTCTAACTTAATAAAGCGACACAAATTTTACCGCAGAGACCAGAGAGAGGGAGAGACCGTCGCCGATTTCATCGCTGCCCTCAGACAAATAGGGGGTGAGTGTGAATTTTTGAACATAGACGAAGCAATGAGGGATCGCGTGGTGCTGGGCCTAAGAGACTCGACCGCACAGAGTAAATTGCTCAACAAGCCCAACATCACCGTTACCGAAGCCATCGCGGAAGCTACAGCCGCTGAAGCCGCGAAAAAATCTGCGGTAGCCATTAAAAAGATGAACACACACAGCGAAGAAACACCAACCAAAGACAGAAAGCACCCTGCCACCACAACCCACTACGAAGAGTCGGGCGAAACAAATGAATCGAGCGAAGAGGACGATGAGGTCCACCGTTTGCTCACGAACAAAAAAGAGCGCGAAAGGAGAAATTGGCGGGAATGCGCTGGCCGCGGAGGAAACCATCCCCGAGCCGAATGCAGATTTCTCGATGCCATCTGCCAACATTGCAAAAAACGAGGGCACATCGAGAAGGTCTGCAGAAACAAAAAATTCTACAGCCCGACGAGACGCAGAAATTCCCCAACATGAGCCGAGCCTAAACGAGCCGAAAGAAAATGGCAACAAGAGAAGCGAGCCAATACACACCAAACTGTCATTATACAGAGCGCCCAGACGGAAAGTGGGAGAAAAATTAAAGTCATCGTGAAAATCGAGGGAAAACACTGCAAGATGGAAGTGGACTCGGGGTCATTCCTCTCTATGGTATCATGGGACACAATAAAACAGCTAGTCCCAGGTATCAAATCCAAAGAATTGAAGAAGCAGCACCTAACCCTCAAGGACTATCAGGGAAACCAAATCCCTGTGGTTGGCATGGGACAATTCCGAGTCGCCTACAAACATCACGTCAAGGTGCTTCCGCTGACCATAGTCAACCAAGACAGACCAAGCCTCCTGGGCATCGAATGGTTCGCGCCATTGGGCATCGGGATGACCGGGGTCGATCGAGTGACTACAACCGGCTGGGAAGACGACCTCATCCAAGAATTCCAAGACGTTTTTGACGGCTCACTTGGCAAGTATCGGGGAAACCCCATTTCTTTCAATCTAAACCCCCAAATAGCCCCACGAAGAATAAAAGCCAGGCGAGTTCCTTTTGCACTAAAGGCAAAAATAGAGGAACAGCTGGACAAATTAGTAGCCCAAGGGGTGTTAGAACCTGTGGACCATGCCAAGTGGGAAACGCCTATTGTCACACCCATTAAACCTGACGGGTCCATCAGAATCTGTGGTGACTATAAGGCTACCCTGAACCACGCATTACAACCAAGCACATACCCGGTGCCAGTAGTCCAGCATTTGCTGCATTCCCTGGGAAAAGGCAAAGTTTTCGCCAAACTCGACTTGGCACAAGCCTATCAACAACTCCCAGTGGACCCAGAAACAGCAGAAGCACAGACTATAGTCACCCATAAGGGCGCATTCAAATGTCACCGACTCCAATTTGGAGTAAGCGTGGCCCCTGGCGTTTTCCAGAGTCTGATGGAACGCCTTCTAAATGGCATACAAGGAGTCGTTCCCTATTTTGACGACGTCCTAATCTCGGCCAGAGATGAAACTCAATTAAGGAACAGACTTAAAGAAGTACTAACTAAGTTTAGGGAATCTGGCCTCAAGGTAAAAAGAGAAAAGTGCTGTTTAATTAAGAACAGCGTCGAATTCCTGGGCTACTCAATAGACGGAGAGGGTATCCACCCCACAGACAAAAAAGTTAAAGCAATCAAAGACGCTCCTGAACGAAGAAATAAAACCGAACTACAAGCGTTCTTAGGATTAATTAATTTTTATAACGTGTTCCTGCCAAACAAAGCCACTATAGCAGAACCGTTACACCGTCTGCTAGACAAAAAGGCAACTTGGACTTGGGGTTACAAAGAAAAAAAAGCCTTCCAAAATATTAAAAGCTTGCTAACATCAACAAACGTTCTCATCCAATTTAGCGACACTCTGCCATTAACAGTGACCTGCGACGCCTCACCATATGGAGTAGGTGCCATCCTGAGCCACCAACTACCTGATGGCAGAGAAGCACCCGTCGCATATTACTCTAGGACTCTATCAAAAACCGAGCGGAATTACAGCCAATTGGACAGGGAAGCTCTAGCAATTGTCGCTGGAGTAAAACGATTCCACGAATACTTATATGGGCGGACTTTTCAAATCATAACGGATCACAAACCGCTAATGGGGATTTTGGCGGGAAACAAGCCAACACCTAATATACTGTCCCCAAGAATGACGAGATGGTCAGAGTTCCTAGCAGCTTATTCCTACACTCTGACACATCGGCCAGGGAAACTAATTTCCCATGCGGACGCTTTGAGCAGAGCACCCTTACCAGCAACCGACGCAGACCCGGCACCAGCGATGACAACGCTACAAATCGAGACTTGCCCCGATCTACCCATATCGGCGTATGATGTCGCCAGAGCCACCGCGAAAGACTCATTGACTGCCCGCGTTCTTAGCTGGGTAGGTAAAGGCTGGCCGGAGAATCAAAAAACTGAAAACTTTAAACCTTTCCGGTCCAGACAGACTGAACTTTCTATCCAAAAGGGGTGTTAGTTGTGGGGTGATCGGGTAGTAATCCCTGCCAAATTACAGCCCAGGGTACTTAAGTTGTTACATGAAGGGCACCCGGGAATGGTTAAGATGAAAAGCCTTGCCAGAAGTTATGTTTGGTGGCCGGGTATTGATAAGGACATAGAGTATTGGGTAAGCTCATGCAACAAATGCCAGGCAATTAGACCATCCCCACCAAAAGCACCCGTTAAGGACTGGGAAACCCCTCGGGGACCGTGGTCAAGAATACACATTGACTTCGCGGGTCCTACCAAGGGGCATACCTTTCTGATTGTCGTTGATGCCTATTCAAATTGGCTTGAAGTAAAAGTTATGCCATCAACGACAACAGAAGCTGTAATAAAAAAACTGGACAACCTTTTTGCCACCCATGGCATACCGGACGTTCTTGTCTCAGATAACGGGCCACAGCTAACCAGCATATCATTTGAGCAATACCTAGCCTCCCTAGGTATAAGACATGCCCTAACCGCGCCGGCTCACCCGGCTGCGAACGGCAGGGCTGAGAGAATGGTCTGGTTTACCAAAGAAGGGTTGGAACGAATGGACGCTGGAGATGTCCAACAGAAAGTAAACCGTTTGCTCACACTCCAGCACATAACGCCCAGTACCATAACAAATAAGTCCCAGCAGAATTACTCATGGGGCGAAAATTAAGATCTCACCTTGATAGGTTACACCCAAATTTTACCCCAGAAAACCCCCCTGACTCCTCTACACGGTTCAGACAATTTGAAATAGACGATTTGGTATACGCCAAAAACTTCACCGGGGACCCGGTATGGCTACCAGGACAAATTATCCAAATTACAGGCCCCAAATCCTACCGATTAAAATTAGACGATGGCAGGGAATGGAAGCGGCACATAGACCAGCTTCGATCTCGAATTATAGAAAGAACCACAGACTTACAAACATTCACTGAAAAAACCGGCGAATTGCAAACCAAGGTGGGGGGGGAAAGGCGAGAAATAAATAAAGAACTGTTTAAAACCAAACCGAACGAAACATACGAACAAAAAGAGCAAATAAAAGACTCACTGTTTGGAGAGACTTGCGTGAAGAGCCCATCGGAAGGGGCCAGCCAAGCCAGCTCGACCTGCCCAGAGGAAACGGGAGGGAGCGGCAAAACCGTCGGCCTAAGAAACTCAGGCGGCGGTAAAATGGCTGACTCACCCTTCCAGACGGTTCCAGGGAGAAGGACGGACGACACAGCAGCCCCATCCGAACCGGTCGAAGTCTTCACTGAGAATGAACCGCGCAAGTCAAGTCGAGTCCGGAAAAGCCCCGCCTACCTGCGAGACTACGTCACCACGTAGGACTGAACTAAGCGGGGAGGGGTGTTCTATATGTAAAGTGGATGACTCCAAATCTACAAACCTGATTGGTTAATAAAATGAACACTGGATTGGTTCACTAGGAACCAATCCAAAGAGCTGCCAAAAAGGCGGCAAATCTAAACAACTGCTATTGGCTGCAAGCAGGCAAGCCAGCCTGTATAAAAGGCTGGCCCCGG
>BLBF01010205.1:0-11321 GCA_015471245.1 Laticauda colubrina | reverse complement strand
ATACTTCATTCCGATTGGTTAACAAAACCTAAAAGGGGATTGGTTCAATAGGGACCAATCCACGAAGCCGCCCAAGGGCGGCAAAACCAAATGCATGTCATTGGCTACAAGCCGGCAGACAGAAACATATAAAAGGGCTGTCACGGCTTGAGCCAATGTTCTGTTTTGCAACTATACTTGAAATAAAGACTTGTTGTTGGAACCCGGTCTATCTCACGTTTTTCCAGACGGAACACTGGTGACAAGGATGGGATCATCCTAAACGCGAGACGGAGCATGCGGTGCCAGACAAGCCAGACAAAGAGAAATGGCCGGAAACAATGCGCCGCCCGCACCCTTCAACCCCAATGAAGAAGATTGGGAATCTTACGTAGACCGTTTCCAGATGTACCTAGAGAGCAATGAGATGGAAGAAATCTCAGACCAACGAAAAAGAGCCGTCTTCTTGACACACTGTGGGCCCGCGATTTTTAAAATGGCCAAGGCTTTGGCAAAGCCCCGAGATGTCAAACAATTGACGTGGACCAAGCTCCAAAGAACATTAAAGGCCCACTATGCACCAGTGGTGTCAAACTTGATAAAGCGGCACGAGTTTTATCGGAGAGACCAGAAAGAAGGCGAAACCATCTCTGATTTTGTAGCCGCACAACGCCAAATAGGGGGAGCGTGCAAGTTTCTTAATTTAGATGAAGCAATGCGGGATCGAGTGATATTGGGGTTAAGAGAATCAACCATACAGAGCAAGCTACTGAACAAACCCAACATATCAGTAGCCGAAGCTATTGCAGAAGCCTTGGGTGCTGAAGCCGCCCAAAAAATCAGCAGATAAGATGAAACAAATGAATGCAAGTAACGATGAAAAAACCCCGGCCAGAGGAAAAAAACAACCTCCCACAACCACTCATTACGAAGAACTCGAAGAGACGTCAGAATCTGGGGAGGAAGACGACGAAATCTGGCCTTAAAGTAAAGAAAGAAAAGTGCTGCCTAATGACTGATCATGTCAAGTTTTTAGGATATTTAATTGATGGAGAGGGCATACACCCCACCAAAAAAAAAGTAAGAGCTATAAAAGACGCACCAGAACCAAAGAATAAAACTGAGCTGCAGGCATTTTTTGGGACTGATAAACTTTTATAATGTGTTTCTACCCCAAAAAGCCACAATAGCGGAACCATTGCATCGATTACTGGTCAAGAAAACAATTTGGACATGGGGGCTTAGAGAAAAAAAAGCTTTCCAAGGAATAAAAGACTTATTAACATCAAACACCGTTCTTATCCAGTTTAGCAATACACTGCCATTGACAGTGACTTGCGACGCCTCGCCATTCGGAGTCTGTGCCATCCTGAGCCACCAATTGCCTGATGGAAGAGAGGCACCCGTCGCATACTATTCAAAGACCCTGTCCAAAGCCGAGCGTAATTACAGCCAGTTGGACAGAGAAGCTCTAGCAATATTTGCCAGAGTGAAATGCTTCCACGAGTACCTATATGGAAGAACTTTTCAAATCGTAACAGATCACAAACTGCTACTAGGAATTTTGGTGGGAAACAAACCTACACCGAATATTCTCTCCCCACGAATGACTAGATGGTCAGAGTTCCTGGCAGCCTATTCCTATACTCTGACACATCGCCCAGGGAAACAAATTTCCCATGCAGATGCTTTGAGCAGAGCACCATTGCCATCAACAGAGGAAGACCCGGCACCAACGATGACAGCATTACAAATAGAGACTTGCCCCGATCTACCCATATCTGCGAATGATGTCGCCAGAGCCACCGCAAAAGACCCATTGACTGCCCGCGTACTTAATTGGGTAGGTAAAGGCTGGCTGGAAAACCAAAAAACTGAGAACTTTAAACCTTTCAGGACCAGACAAACTGAACTCTCAATCCAAAAAGGTTGTTTATTGTGGGGTGATCGGGTAATTCTTCCTAACAAATTACAAACCAAGGTACTGGGTATGCTTCACGAAGGCCATCCAGGAATAGTTAAAATGAAAAGCCTTGCTAGAAGCTATGTTTGATTGCCGGGTATAGATAGGGACATTGAATACTGGGTAAACTCGTGCAATAAATGCCAAAGAATCAGGCCGTCCCCGCCAAAAGCACCCATAAGAGACTGGGAAACCCCAAGAGGCCCCTGGTCATGAATCCACATCGATTTTGCGGGTCCTACCAAGGGGCATATGTTTCTGATTGTCATGGATGCATACTCTAATTGGCTGGAAGTAAAAATTATGCCATCTACAACAACAGAAACCGTTATAAAACAACTGGACAAACTCTTTGCAACCCATGGCCTACCGGACGTCCTAGTGTCCGATAACGGGCCACAATTAACCAGTATCCAATTCAAGCAATACCTAGCCTCCCTAGGTATAAGACAAGCCCTAACCGCGCCGGCCCATCTGGCTGCAAACGGTAGGGCAGAGAGAATGGTCAGGTTTACCAAGGAGGGTTTAGAAAAAATGGACACTGGGGATGTCCAAAATAAAATAAATTAATTACTCACCCTCCAACATATCACACCCAGTACTACAACCAACAAAACCCCAGCAGAATTACTGATGGGAAGGAAACTAAGGTCGCATCTAGACAGATTGCACCCAAATTTCACACCAGAAAACCCCTGACTCCTCCACCCAATGCAGGACCTTTGCAATAGGCGACTTAGTTTATGCTAAAAATTTTACCGGGGATCCATTATGGCTACCCGGACAAATTACACAAATAACAGGACCCAAATCCTACCGACTAACGGTAGACGACGGCAGGGAATGGAAGCGGCACATAGACCAGCTTCGCTCCCGAAACATAGAACGAAATGCAAACACAACCACACATAGAAAAACACGACGAAATTCAAACCAAAGAGGGGGGGGGAAAATGTGAGAAATCAATAAAGAACCATTTAAATTAAACTCCGAAAACAAAAACAATCAAAAAGAGCAAATAAAAGACTCACTGTTTGAAGAAAGTTGCGAGAAGAGTCCATTCGAAGGGGCCAGCCAGGCCAGCTCGACCTGCCCGAGGAAACGGGAGGGAGCGGCAAAACCGCCGGCCTAAGAAACTCAGGCGGCAGTAAAATGGCTGACTCACCCTTCCAGACGGTTCCATGGAGAAGGACTGAAGACACAGCATCCCCATCTGAACCGGTCGAAGTCTCCAACAATAATGAACCGCGCAAATCCAGTCGAGTCAAGGGAAGCCCCACCTATCTGCGCGACTACGTCACCATGTAGGACTGAACTAAGAGGGGAGGGGTGTTCTGTATAAATATAGTAGACTCCAAATAACTCATTCTGATTGGTTACTAAAAAACTAATGGGGATAGGTTCAAAAGGAACCAATCTCCGAAGCCGCACAAAGGCGGCAAAATCAAATGAATGTCATTGGCTATAAGCCGGCAGACAGAAAAGTATAAAAGGACTGTCGCGGCTTGAGCCAATGTTCCGTTTTGCAACTGTTCTTGAAATAAAGACTTTGTTGTTGGAACGCGGTCTACCTCGCGTTTTTCCAGACAGAACAAGTTTACTTGCTTCCTCTGTTTTCGGCAAACTGGGTTTAGCCTGGCACAGAAGCCAATCAGAACCAAACAGGAGGTTCTGCTTTGGAGATCTTTATTGCAGCCCCTGAGATATTGCAAGATTGCTATCATGTCTTCGCTAATCCTTCTTTTCATTAAGGAACTGGACATACCCAGTTCCTGCAACCGTTCTTTATATATTTTACCTTCCAATTGAATTATTAAATTGAAATATTTCAGCAAAAGGATCTCAGAAGCTAAAAAAAGCCAAGACTCCTAGCCAAATAGAAATACAAATTTTACACACTTAAGATTCAGGAAGTTAACAGCCTAAGAATCACTCATTAGTCCCATGAAATGTGTTTCTTTTGATCTCTTGTCCTGTCCTACTTTCCTCCTTCTTCATAAGTTGCATATTTTATACTAATAAGCTTTCTCATCAAAAGGGGTGTGTGTTTTAGTATTTTAATAAGTTACCAAAGTTTATGTCTATGTGCCTCAGCTAGCATCTTTCTAACTGGAGTCCTTCCAACTATCTTGTAATTTTCTTGTTGCTAGGCAGCAGTGCCCCCCATTTGTTACTGGTCTTATTACATTCATCTGCAACTTTCTGCCTGGGCCATTCCTTTAACAAACTTCCCTAATTCTTGCCTGGGACCTTCCCCTCCTGCTTTATCCTCTGTGGCTGCAATTTTTTAAAGACAGATTTACCATAGTCCTTGACTTACAACCATTCGTTTCATGACTGTTCAAAGTTACCACACCGTTGAAAAAAGTGACTTACAACTGTTTTCACACTTATGACCATTGTAGCATCCCTGTGGTCACTGCTCAAAATTGAGGTGATTGGTACATGGCAAATATTAATGATGGTTGCAGTGTCCCTGTCTTGCTTAGCAATGGAAATTGCCTGTAGGGAGAAATAGGCTCCCTTTGGACCAGCTCCCTTCCCGCAATTGCTCTCGAGCAAAAGTGTCATGGGATCTTCCAAAATCTTGAGTGCAGACCCCAAAAAACACTCCTGCTGGATCAGCCCAAACTTTCATTTCTCAGTGATGCTTCTAGGATGACTGCAACCAGGAGACTCAGGCAGCTCCATTTAATGCCATTGCAGGTAGTCCTTGGAGTTAGAACCATTCGTTCAGTGACGGTTCAAAGTTAGAACGGCAATGGAAAAAGTATCATAAGGTTTTTCATCCTTGTGATCATTGCAAGCATTCTGTGGTCACATGATCAAAATTGGGATGCTTGGCAACTGCTGTGTATTTATGACAATTGCATATATCATCTAACTGGGTCTTTCCTCCAATGTAATTCTTTACGGAACTCAAAAGTTGTATTTTCTCTTCAGATCAAAGTGGAGAATTGCCTGAAGCCTCAGAAGGAGCAAAAAGAAAAAGATAGCTACATACAAAAGAGACACAGAGCAAACAGTGCAAGAGATGCTTGTAAGTATTGATCCAATGCTGAAAAGCTTCTGAGCTAATACGAAGGAGAAACCCATCCACCATCTTGAATAATAAGCAGCCTGTTTGGAGGTACAAGTTCTGGCTTAAATAAAGTTCAAATTAAAAACAGTGCTAGGGCACAGAACACAGAATTTGTTCTTAACCTGCGGACTGAGATGTCTCCATTGCCTGAATGAGTAACAGTTGGGTTCAGTCCTCCTATCCCATGAGCCATGTTTTATACAATGGGTTTGGTTGGCATAATAAATGCAAACTGTATTTCAACTTATTGAAAAAATTTATGAACTCAAACATTTTTCTGTCTCCTTTTTTGGAATCCCTGATTGCCAAGAAAATTTTCATGAGTGATCATTTCAACTGAAGCCTTTTGTTTTTTCTTTTTAGAAACTTTCCCCCGCTGTGCTTTTTAATATCAAAAGGGTTGTTTTTTCTCCTTAGGAAATTCTCCCATCCAACGTCTGGAAAGGAATCTGTTCAATTATAGCAATTATAATAAAAATACCTAAGTAAAATAATTAAAATAAAAATATGCTTTTTGCTTTTTCTCTTTCTTGTTCTAGGACCTCATTGAACAAGTGAAAAAAAATGTAGTGACTGAATTCAGAGAACTACAACTCTGGTTAGAAGGACAGGAGAAGCTTCTATTGACTAGAATGGAAGAGACAGAGAAGGATATTATGGCAAGAAAGGAGAAGGGTTTGGCCAAGCACATGGAGGAACTGCGCTCTCTTGACCATCTCATCCAGGAGATAGAAGAGAAGCTTCAGCAGCCAGCCAGCAAACTCTTACAGGTCAGGACAGAAAATGGAGATTGTTCTATATAAAGAATAGTAAACTCCTAAATACAGGTTTCTGATTGGCTAAAGAACTTGAATGGGGATTGGTTCAAAAGGAACCAATCTACATAGCTGCTCAAAGGCGGCAAATATTAAATACCTGTCATTGGCTACAAGCCGGCAGAGAAAGACCTATAAAAGGCTGCTGCAGCTTGAGCCAATGTTCCGTTTTTCAACTGTGTTATAAAATAAAGACTTGGTTGTTGGAACCCGGTCTACCTTACGTTTTTCCAGATGGAACACTGGCAACGAGGGTGGGATCATCCTAAACGCGAGACTGAGCACGCGGTGACAGATAAAACCAGACGAAGAACAATGGCTGGAAACAACGCGCCGCCCGCACCCTTCAATCCCAATGAAGAGGATTGGGAATTCTATGTAGACCATTTCCAGATGTACCTGGAGAGCAATGAGATGGAGGAAATCTCAGACCAGTGCAAGAGAGCTATTTTCTTGACACACTGTGGGCCCGCAATCTTCAAAATGGCCAAGGCTTTGGCGAAGCCCCGAGATGTAAAACAATTGACTTGGACAGAGCTCCAAAGAACATTAAAGGCCCACTATGCACCGGTGGTGTCAAATCGAATAAAGCGGAGTTTTATCGGAGAGACCAGAAAGAAGTCGAAACCATCGCTGATTTTGTGGCAGCCCTCCGACAAATAGGGGGAGCGTGCGAGATTCTGAACTTAGATTAAGCAATGTGGGATCGAGTAATATTGGGGTTAAGAGACTCTAATATACAGAGCAAGCTACTGAATAAACCCAACATATCAGTAGCCGAAGCTATCGCAGAAGCCTCGGCCGCTGAAGCTGCAAAAAAATTGGCGGATAAAATGAAACAAATGAACGCGAACAACGATGAAACAAGCCTGGCCAGAGGGAAAAAACAATCTCCCACCACCACTCACTACGAAGAATTCGATGAGACGTCAGAATCTGGGGAGGAAGACGATGAAATCCACCACCTATATGCCAACAACAAAGGGCGCGGAAACAGAAATCGGCGGGAATGCACTGTCTGCAGGGGAAACCATCCTCGAGCCGATTTCAGATTCCTTGATGCCATTTGCAGAGCATGCAAGAAAAGGGGGCATATCGAGAGAGTCTGCAGGAACAAAAAGAATTACAGCCCAAAAAGACGCAGCGACTCCCCAGCAAAGACTGAGCCAAAACTATGCGAGAGAAAGTGGCAGCGAAACAAGCAAGCCACTAACCGAGAGAAAGCATACCAGACTTTCATTATCAGAAGTGCTCAGACGGAAAGCGGGAAGAAGGTAAAAATAATTGTAAAAATTGAAGACAACCCCTGAGAATTGGAGGTTGACTCTGGATCTTTGCTATCAATGGTGTCATGGGACACCATCAAAAAACTGGTCCCAGACATCATAGATCAAGGAACTCCAGAGACAAAAACTAACCCTCAAGGACTATCAAGGAAACCGAATTCCTGTAGTAGGCCAAGGACATTTCCGAGTCGCCTACAGACAACATGTTGCAGTACTACCATTAATGATAGTCGACCAAGATCGACCAAGCCTCCTGGGCATCAAATGGTTTGCACCACTGGGCATTGGGATGACCGGAGTAGACCGGGTGGCCGCAACCGACTGGGAAGAAGACCTGATCCAAGAATTCCAGGACATTTCCGACAGCTCCCTAGGCAGGTATCGGGGGACCCCAATTTCTTTTAGTCTAGACCCCCAGGTAGCCCCTAAAAGACTAAAGGCCAGACAAGTTCCTTTTGCTCTAAAAGCAAAAACAGAGGAACAACTAAATAAATTAATAGATCAAGAGGTTTTAGAACCGGTTGACCATGCTAAATGGGAAACACCAACTGTAATGCCGATTAAACCAGACGGGTCGGTTCGAATCTGTGGCGACTACAAGGCTACCCTGAACCATGCGTTGCAACAGAGCGCATACCCGGTGCCAGTCGTGCAACACCTATTACACTCTCTTGGGGGAGGAAAAGTTTTCGCTAAACTAGACCTAGCACAAGCTTATCAACAGCTCCCAGTAGACCCCTTAACGGCTGAAGCACAAACAATAGTGACTCACAAAGGGGCATTCAAATGTAACAGACTCCAATTTGGAGTAAGCGTAGCCCCAGGCATTTTCCAGAGTCTCATGGAACGCCTGTTAAATGGTATAAAAGGGGTCATACCATACTTCGACGACGTTCTAATTTCGGCCAAAGATGCGACCCAGCTTAAGAAAAGACTTAACGATGTCCTAAATAAATTCAGAGAATCTGGCCTTAAAGTAAAGAAAGAAAAATGCTGTCTAATGACTGATCGCGTCGAATTTTTGGGATATTTGATAGATGGAGAGGGCATACACCCTACTGAAAAAAAGTCAGAGCTATTAAAGACGCACCAGAACCAAGGAATAAAACTGAACTGCAGGCATTTTTGGGACTAATAAATTTTTATAACGTGTTCCTACCCCACAAAGCAACAATAGCAGAACCATTACACCGATTACTGGATAAGAAAACAATTTGGACTTGGGGGTATAGAGAAAAGAAAGGTTTCCAAAGAATAAAAAACATATTAACATCAAACACCGTTCTTATCCAGTTTAGCAACATACTGCCATTGACGGTAACCTGTGATGCCTCACCATTTGGAGTCGGTGCCATCCTGAGTCACCAATTGCCAGACGGAAGAGAGGCACCCGTCGCATACTATTCAAAGACACTGTCTAAAGCCGAGCAAAATTATAGTCAATTGGACAGGGAAGCCCTGGAAATCGTCGCCGGAGTAAAACGCTTCCACAAATATCTATATGGAAGTACATTTGTAATAGTAACGGACCATAAACCGCTACTTGGAATTTTGGCGGGAAACAAACCAACACCGAACATTTTATCCCCGCGAATGACTAGATGGTCAGAATTCCTAGCAGCCTATTCCTATACTCTAACACATCGCCCTGGGCAACAAATCTCCCATTCAGACGCGTTAAGCAGAACTCCGCTACCAATTATAGAGGAAGACCCGGCACCAATGATGACCACCTTGCAGATAGAGACATGCCCAAATCTGCCCATATCTGCAAATGATGTCGCCAGAGCCACCACAAAGGACCCATTGACTGCCCGTGTACTGAACTGGGTAGGTAAAGGCTGGCCGGAAAACCCAAAAACTGAGAACTTTAAGCCTTTCCGGACCAGACAAACTGAACTTTCAATTCAAAAGGGTTGTTTGTTATGGGGTGATCGGGTTGTTATCCCCTCCAAATTACAAACGAGGGTACTCAATATGCTTCACGAAGGCCACCCTGGAATTGTTAAAATGAAAAGCCCTGCTAAAAGCTATGTCTGGTGGCCGGGTATAGATAGGGACATCGAATACTGGGTAAATTCGTGTAACAAATGCCAAAGAAATAGGCCTTCCCCATCACAAGCACCCATAAGGGACTGGGAAACCCCACGAGGCCCCTGGTCACAAATCCACATCGACTTTGCGGGTCCGACTAAGGGACATATTTTCCTCATTGTCGTAGATGCATACTCAAATTGACTAGAGGTTAAAATTATGCCATCTACGACAACTGAAACCCTTATTAAACAACTGGACAAACTCTTTGTGACCCATGGCCTGCCAGACATCCTAGTGTCTGACAACGGGCCACAGTTAACGAGCATTCAATTTGAACAATACCTAGCCTCCCTAGGTATCAGACCTGCCCTAACCGCGCTGGCCCATCTGGCTGCGAACGGCAGGGCAGAGAGAATGGTTAGATTTACAAAAGAAGGGTTAGAAAGAATGGACATTGGGAATGTCCAAGAAAAAATAAATCGCCTGCTCACCCTCCAGCATATCACACCCAGTACCATAACAAACAAAAGTCTGGCGGAACTACTAATGGGGAGAAAACTAAGGTCGCAACTAGACAGATTGCACCCAAACTATACACCAGAAACCCCCCCCCCGACTCCTCCACCCGTTTCAGGACATTTGAAAGAGGCGACCTAGTCTATGCAAAATTTTTTACCAGGGATCCATTATGGCTACCAGGAACAATCACGCAAATTACAGGCCCCTGGTCCTACCGACTAACCATAGACGACGGCAGGGAATGGAAGCGGCACATAGACCAGCTTCGTTCCCGAAACATCAAAAGAAGTACAAACACAAAACCACAAATATTAAAAAACGATGAAAACCAAACCAAAGAGGGGGGGGGGAATAAAGAACCGTTAAAATTAAATACAGAATACAATAGCAATCAAAAAGAGCATAAAAGAGACTTACAGTTAGAAGACAATCGTGGGGAAAGTCCAGACGAAGGGGCCAGCCAGGCCAGCTCGACCTGCCCGGAGAGACCAGGAGGGAGCGGCAACACCACCGGCCTAAGAAATCTAGGCGGCAGCAAAATGGCTGACTCACCCTTCCAGACGGTTCCATGGGAAAGAAAAAGAGAGACAGCAACCCCATCTGAACTGGTCGAAGTCTTCAACAGGAATGAACTGTGCAAGTCCAGTCGAGTCAAAAGAAGCCCCACCTACCTGCGTGACTACGTCACCACGTAGGACTAAGCCAAGAGGGGAGGGGTGTTCTGTATAAAGAATAGTAAACTCCTAAATACAGGTTTCTGATTGGCTAAAGAACTTGAATGGGGATTGGTTCAAAAGGAACCAATCCACATAGCTGCTCAAAGGCGGCAAATATTAAATACCTGACATTGGCTACAAGCCGGCAGAGAAAAACCTATAAAAGGCTGCCGCAGCTTGAGCCAATGTTCCGTTTTTCAACTGTGTTATAAAATAAAGACTTTGTTGTTGAAACCCGGTCTACCTCGCGTTTTTCCGGACGGAACAGAGATCATAGAATCCTAGGGCTGGAAGGGACCTTGGAGTTCTGTGAGTCCAATCCTCTGCCCAAGGCAGGAGTCCTTATTCCATCCTGAAGAAATGGTTGTCCAATCTATTATTGGAAACTTCCAGTGATGGAGCACCCAGAACTCTGGGAGATAAGCTGTTCCATTGATTAATTGTTCTTACTGTCAGGAAATTCTTTTTTCTTGCTTGGATCTCCTTGTGATGAGCTTCTACCCCTTGCTTCTTGTTCTGCCCTCAGGTGCTACAGGGAGTAAATCGATGCCCTTTTCTCTATGAGAGCCCTTCAAATATGGGAAGGTGGCTGTTGTGTCTCCCTTAAGCCTTCTCTTGGTTAGGCTAAGCATACCAAGTTCCCTTAGCCATTTATTGAATGGTTTGACCTCCAGAGCCCTTATCATCTTTGTTCCGTCCAGAAAAACGCGAGGTAGACCGGGTTCCAACAACAAGTCTTAATTTCAAGTATAGTTGCAAAACAGAACATTGGCTCAAGCCGCGACAGCCCTTTTATATGTTTCTGTCTGCCGGCTTGTAGCCAATGACAAGCATTTGGTTTTGCCGCCCTTGGGCGGCTTCGTGGATTGGTCCCTACTGAACCAATCCCCTTTTAGGTTTTGTTAACCAATCGGAATGAAGTAT
>BLBF01010199.1:0-16051 GCA_015471245.1 Laticauda colubrina | reverse complement strand
TTTATTTTTATTTTTATTTTTATTTTTATTTTTATTTTTATTATTATTATTATTATTATTATTATTATTATTATTATTATTATTATTTTCTTTTTCTATTTTTTTTTATGGTGGATTACTTCAATTGGACTAGGGTCTAGAAGAACCTGAAGATCTTTCTTTTTCCTTTCCCCCTTTTTTTTCTTTGGTTTTGTGCTTTTTACGATTGGATTTTTTATTTTTATTTTTTTGGACTATATTTGGTTACTATATTAGCTGGATTGAAAGTCAAAGAGAACCTGAAGCTTTGGAAGCATTAAAATGAGCAGGAAACCAAAATCATTTGGCATTTCTGTTTCTACCTCTGCTTCCCCACCATCTGAAGGACAACATTTAATTCAGACAATGTTGAAGCAAGATAAAGAACAAGAAAAAGTAAATTTACAGACGATTATGCAAGGAATTCAAGATATTAAGATAAAAATAGATGCTATGGATCAAAGAATAGAAAAATCTGATGAAAATATTAAACAAATGATGGGGAAGTATGAGGAGAGATTCCAAAAAATTGAGGAAGAAGGAAAACAAAGAGAGGAGAAGATTGGAAATATTGACACTAGATTAACAGTGGTAGAACAAGAAAAAAATGGGATGTTGAGGTGGGAGATGGAAAGGTCAGAATTTTATCTTAGATTCCAAAATATAGAAGAGGAAAAAGGAGAAAATTTGGCTGCGATAATGATAGAAATGCTGGCAGACCTTCTGGAAATTACAGAGGAAAAGATGATGGATGGAGTAGATGAGATATATCGAGTTTATACAAGATATGCGATGAGAAATAAACTACCAAAGGAAGTTCATATCAGATTTACCAAAAAATCCATCAAAACACAGATATTGCAAGTGGTAAGAGAGAAAACATTGAAATATAAAGGTAAAGAGATTGTGGTTTTAAAACAAATACCTAGAAGAGTGAGAGAGATGAGAAGAGAATACCGATTTCTGACCAAAATACTATTAGAAAATGAAGTGAACTATAGATGGCTGATACCAGAAGGACTAATCTTTACGTGGCAAGAACAGAGACATAGAATTGATTCGATTGAAAAAGCAGAACTTTTCTACGCAGAATTTTTTGGAAGAAGAAAAGAGGAGGCAGAGAAAGAGATCTCATTAATTGAGTTTCAGGAGGAACAACTGGAGATTGAAAAAGAGAAAGGAGTTGTAGGTGGACAGGTAGACAGTAAAGAACAACGTGAAGTGAGAACTACGAGAGCTGTTAGACCTAAATATAAAGCATAATCATGGAAGAAAAAAAAACTGATTACAATGAATATAAATGGACTTAACTCAGCTGTAAAAAGAAGAAAAACCCTTCATAAATTAGAGAAACTAAAATTTGATATAATTTGTTTACAAGAAGTTCATATTAAAAAACAACATGAGCAATTGTTAGTACAGCCAAAATTAGGGAAAATATTTACTTCTTTGATACAATGTAAGAAAAGAGGAGCGGTTCTCTACATTAAAGAGGATATCCCAGCAAAACTGATTTACATGGATGAAGACGGAAGAGTATTAATGGTGGAAATAATGGACAATAATAAAAAAATACTCTTGATTGCAATTTATGCCCCGAATGATAAACAAGAAGAGTTTTATAAAAAACTACATATGGAAATAATTAGATTGGACTATGTTAACATAATTATGATGGGAGACTTTAATGGAATTGTGGACAATAAACTGGACTATATAAAAACAACAACAAAACAAAATAGAAAGGTTCTCCCTAAATCTTTTTTTAAAATGACAGATCAATTAACTTTAAAAGATATTTGGAGGGAAAGAAACGTTAAAGCTAAACAATATACTTTTTACTCTAATAGACATTTATCATGGTCCAGATTAGCTATGATTTGGATCTCAACAGAATTAATATCCATTATTCAAGAAACAAGTATTGAAATGAGTACTTGGGCAGACCATAGTCCAATGACAATTAAATGGAAGGGACAAAAAAAAAGATCGAGATGGACATTAAACAATACTATTTTAAAGGAGAAAGACTTTATACAATGGATGGAGAAGGAATTGGTTTTTTTCTTTAAAGAAAACAAAAAAGAAGATACTTCAATACAGAATGTTTGGGATACAATGAAGGCATATGCTAGAGGTTTGATAATAGATTACACAAGAAAAAAGAATATTAGGAAAAGACAAACCTCCAAGATCCTGGAAGATGAATATAAAAGACTTGAAAAAGAATTACAGAAAATACCACAGAAAAAAGATATTAAATTGAAACTGGATGTAATTAAGCATAAAATGGAATTAATAGAGAAAGAAGAACTGGCACAGAAAATTAGAAATTCTAAACAGAATTATTTTGAAGATGCAAATAAACCAGGTAGATGGCTAGCATATAAACTGAGAAAGGAGAAGGAATCAAGAAAAATATTGAAACTAATAGATGATCAAGGTCAAGTTTGTTGTGGTAATAAGGAGAAAAAGGAAATTATTCGAGATTTCTATGGACAACTATATAAACAAGAGAATATTGAGGAGGAAAAAATTAAACAGTATTTACAGAATGTTAACTTACCGAAGATACCTAAAGAGACTGAAGAAATGTTAGAAAGCAATATAACAATGATGGAATTAAATGAAGCATTTAAGAGACAAAATAATGGGAAAGCACCAGGTCCAGATGGGCTTCCGGCAGAATTCTATAAAAAATTTCAAGAATCATTGAACATCCCATTGTTAGAAGTTATGAATGAAGTTATGTTAAAGAAGATGACACCCAAAACATGGTCAGAGGCTTATATTACACTTATTTTAAAAGAAGAGGCTGACCCGTTGCAAATTAAGAATTATAGACCTATTTCCTTATTGAATGCAGATTATAAAATCTTTGCTTCAATTTTAGCAGAAAGACTGAAAAAATATTTAAATAATTTTATCCATCCAGATCAAAATGGATTTCTGCCAAAGAGACAAATTAGAGACAATGTGAGAGTAATTTTGGATACTTTGGAATATTATGAGGCTCATCCTGAGAAACAAATGGCTTTGATATTCCTAGATGCTCAAAAAGCATTTGACAACGTGAACTGGAGATTTATGTTATTACTATTGGAACAGATGGGTTTTGCCAGAAAATGTATTCAAGCAATAGAAACCATATATAATAAACAGACAGCAAAGGTAATGGTGGAAGGAGAGTTTACAGATCTTATTAATATAAGAAGAGGCACAAGACAAGGATGTCCCCTATCTCCTTTGTTATTCGTATTGACTTTGGAAGTGTTGAATAGAAATATTAGAGATGACAAAAGTATAAAAGGAATGAAAATTAAAAAGGAAGAATTTAAACTACAAGCTTTTGCTGACGATTTAGCTTTTATTCTGGAAGACCCGTTAGAAACCGCTCCAAAATTATTGGAAAAGATAGAGACATATGGTGAGATGGCTGGCTTGAAAATAAATAAAGATAAAACAAAGATTTTGACAAAAAACATGTTATTGAGACAAAGAGAAGAACTGACAGATCTTTTGAAAATCCAAGTTACAAATAAGGTTAAGTATCTGGGGATATATTTGACAGCAAAATGTAGCACATTAAAAGAGAATAATTATATTAAACTCAAACAACAGATAATTACAGATTTGAAGAAATGGGAAAATTTACAATTGTCATTAATAGGGAGAATTTCAACAATTAAGATGAATATTTTACCTAGAATTTTATTTCTCTTTCAAACAGTACCAATTAGACTTGGAAAAGACTACTTTGAAGATTTAAATAAAATCATGTTGAAGTTTATATGGCAAGGTAAAAGAGCGAGAATAAAGTTAAAGCTTTTGCAAGATGCTAGAATTAGAGGAGGTTTTGGCCTGCCTAATTGGGAACTGTATTATCAAGCTGCAAGTTTGATGTGGGTCAAAGAATGGATAACATTAAGAAAGCATAGATTGTTGACATTAGAAGGACATGACTTACTGTTGGGCTGGCATGCTTTTTTTATGGTACAAGGGAACTAAAACACAGGGGTATTTCAGAAGACATTATATACGGGAGTCTTTGTGGTTAAATTGGGAGAAGATAAAAAAACAATGTTACCTGAAAATTCCAGTTTGGTTATCGACTATTGAAGCATTTTCCTATCCTATGATCTATAAAAAGGAACAAACAGTTAGATATGGGGAACTGTTGGATGAAAAGGGTGGACTTAAATCGATCCAAAACTTAGAGGAACAAGGTATAAGGATGAATTGGTTTTCATATGCGCAAATACACTCAAGATATGTTGAAGATTTTAAAATGGAAGGATTTTATGACAAACAGACTGATTTAGATAAGATATTGATGGGTATTGATGAGAAAGTGATTAAAAAATTATATGGTTATTTATTGGGAATTAAGCTAGAGGAAGAACAAGTTAAAGAAACTATGATTGCTTGGGGGAAGAATTTTGGATATGGGATTGATTTAGAGCAATGGCAAAAATTGTGGTCTCAAAATTATAAAATGACAATGTCAATAGCATATAAAGAAAACTTGTATAAGATATTTTACAGGTGGCACTTTCCCCCGACAAGAATAGCAAGAATGTTCAAGAACAAATCTGAAAAATGTTGGAAATGTCATCAGATACCTGGCTCATATTATCATATGTGGTGGACTTGTGAGGATGGCAGAAAATATTGGACTAAAATTCACATGTGGTTGGAAAAAATGACAAAGAAACACATAGACTTGAAACCAGAGATCTTTTTATTGGGAATCTTACCTGATATATATAATAAAGACTTGAAATATTTGATTGTAAATGTATTAACAGCGGCTAGGATTGTATTTGCTAAAAATTGGAAGAACGAGAAAATACCATTGCAGGAAGAAATTATTAAGAAAATATTGGAATGTGCTGAGATGAGTAGATTGACATTTGAAATTAGAGAGCAAGAAGATAAACAATTTTATGAAATTTGGGATCTTTTTAATCAATGGTTAGATGATAAAATACAATAATAGAGCATTAGTATTATATCTATGAAGGGTTTTTAGGATTGATTTGTTATGACAATATGATTTGTTATAGAATAAACTGTTTGAAGTATTGTTATCTCACAAAGCATGAATGATTAAAAGTATAGTCAGAAAAAGACTTTATTTTAATTTTTTTTGGTAATATTAGGATATGGATTGACAATATGAGTGGTTATGTAATATAACTGTAATTGAGACTATAAAATGAATGCACAAAACTGATGAACCAACCGACACACCGGAAGTATATATGAGAGTAGATGTTTTTAATGTTTTGTATGTTATGTCTGTTTGTAGAAAATTAATAAAATTCTTAAAAAAAAAAAAAAACACAACTCCGTACACAGCAGTACTGGATTAACTCCATTTAAAGTGGCTTCGGGACAAGATTTTGTCCCCATACCTGAACTTCCTCGTGAAAAGCCCAACATCCATTTGTTGGATGAATGAATAACTCAACTCCAACTTAACTGGCCAGTAACACGCAAAGCATTAGATGAGGCCCATGAAGCTCATAAGAAATTTGCAGACAAGAAAAGATCCCCACAGAAAGAATATAAAGTGGGCGACAAGGTTTTCCTGTCCACCAGATACCTGCAGACCACTCAAAAGTCAAAGAAGCTTGGTCCTAAATACGTTGGTCAATTCACAATTGAACGGATTATAAATCCTGTAACGGTCCAGCTGAACTTACCCAAAACTCTTCGACGAATTCATCCGGTTTTCCATGTTAGTTTGCTAAAACTTGAGCATACTTCTGACCTAAGGCCCATCCAGACTGACTCTCCCATACCAATATTGATTGAAGGCGAACAACATTTTGAAATTAAAGAAATTCTTGATTCTTGCAAATGGAGGGGTCGACTCCAGTATCTTGTAGCCTGGAAACATTTCCCTTCTTCACAAGCCGAATGGGTTAATGAAACCGATGTTAAAGCCCCTAAGTTGATCAAAGCATTTCGTTCCAAGTATCCTGATAAGCCTAAGGAGTGTATTGTCGTGAAATTGTTTAATGATTAATAATTGTCTTTATATTCTCTCCTCTCTCTCTCTCTTCTAGGACTTCTAGGACTGATGATTTCCCTTTTTCTAGGAGGGCCGAATTTCAGTCTTCAAGATCTTCTGCTATTGCTTTGCATCTTTTCGATTGCCATAAGTAACGGGGGGTGGAAAAGGGAGGTAGGAATAGTTGGGGAAGTGAGCTGGAGGAGTTACATTCGTCTGATGTAAAAATGGAAGGGAGGAGCATAAAATAGAGTTAGGTTTCTATTTCTCGCTTAGCTTTCTTCTCTCTGCGCAACTGCAACCCGTTATCAAACTATGCCAAGGTCAACAGACAGAGGCCTCATCATCACCTGAAGATGCCCACATGATCATATCCACAACTTCTAATTGGAAGTGTCATTTGAACTATTGGGGGTGGGAACATTTCCATCACTTTGTATATGTGAATTGCGCGCCTAAATTCTCAGATTCAGAATTCTTTGGTTGCTACCACTTCACTTTCAGTAAAAGATATCTTTTCTCTAAACTAAAGAGTCTAAGTATTTCTTTCCTGGATTTTGAATGGAGCTCCACCTGACACTGAGTGTCGATCAGGCTTCGCCCTTGCCTCCATTCCCCAGGCTCCATGTCCCCATTGCCTTGTTGACGGTCCACTAGCCTGTTCTGCAAGACTGGGTTGTGGGTGTGCATGAGATTGTGCAGGATGCAGCAAGCTTCCACGATCCTCCTCACGGTCTCTGGGCGATGCTGCATGGTGGTGAGAAGTACCTGGAACCTGTTGGCCAGGATGCCAAAGGAGTTCTCCACCACCTGCCTCGCCCTGGACAGCCTGTAGTTGAAGATCCTCTCTTCATGGGTGAGGAGTCTGGAAGTGTAGAGCTTCATGAGGTAGGTTCTGAGGAAGAAGGCGTCATCCCCCACGATGATGTAGGGCACATCTTGCGTGTCGTTGGGCAGAGGGTCTGGATCTGGGAAGCCCACAATGAGGTTGCCTTCCAGCCCCTCCTTGAGGTGACTGGCGTTGTATACCTGGGCATCTGAAGATGAGCCGCAGCCTGAAGCATCGATGTACATGAATTTGTAGTCAACATCGACCATGGCGAAAAGGACGATGCTGAAGAAGCCCTTGTAATTGAAATAAGTGGACCCCGACTTGGCTGGAGCTTTGCAGGCCACGTGCTTGCCATCGATGGCTCCAATGGTGTGTGGGAAGTTCCACCTCTGATACCACTGCTCTGCAACTTTCTTCCATCCTTCTTCAGTGGAGGGGCACTGGAGGAGCTCCTCCTTGTATTCTTCGATGATGGCCTGTACCACTTCTCTGACCACAATGCTGATGGTGTTGTGTGGCACCCTCCAGCCGTATTGCATGCTTTTGTAGGTGGTGCCTGAGGCCAGGTGGCGCAGAGTGAGTGCCACCTTGAGCCCTGTTTCCAGGCTGGGCTGGAAATTGGTGTTTGCCTTGGTCAACCTGGGTGTCAGGCGCTGCACAACTTCGTCAAACATGGCTGGAGGCATCCTCATGAAGTTCCGGAACGCCTGAGTGTCTTCGTTCCTGAGGTCCATCATCAGCTTGTTGTACAGTTCGTACTCTGCTCTTCTCCCGATCCATTTTCGGACCCAGACGCTTCTTGGCCGCCTCTTTTTCTTCCCGTAGTAGAGTTCACAGAGCCTGTAGATAGCTTCGTACTGTTGCAGAAGGATGGTGGCTGCCAAAAGGACTGTGGTACGATCCAAAGTGGACATGACTGGATGCTGTGGAAGAGGAAGAGTCAGATGAAGGCTGCAGAGGTCTGCACAGGTGGGCTGTTGGTCTGAAAGTGAGATGCAGACGAGTTGTTCCCCCTTTTTATAGGCAGTATAGGTTTTCCGCTAGGCATCCTCTAGGCATCGTCTAGGCATCCTGTAGACATCCTTAATGTCCGAGATAGGTCCCCTCTGCGAACGTTTTTTCCGCTTTAAATGCTTTGTTTCCATGCTGCATCCATTCTGCATCCGTTCTGCATCTGTTCCACATCCGTTCCGCTTCCTCCCTGCGTCCGGGCGGATGCGAGTTGCGCGGATGCACAGCGGACGCCAAGCGGATATAGCAGATGCGTAACGGATGCATAACAGATGCGTAGCGGATGCGTAGCGGATACAGAATGGACGAACTGGATACATTTTCCGCCGAAAAGTTTTGGGCACCCCAAAACTTTTGGAGCGGATGAAATGTCTATAAATGGATGCTGGACAGATAGAGAGGAAGCAAAACGGAGGCAGTGAGTACATCGCGTTTTCGAACGGATGGCAAGGTTTTTTGTCCATTTTACATCCTCTTTGCATCCGTTGGTTCAGTGTGACATGGGCTTTATATTAAGGTGCAATTTTTAGTCCAAATATATGTTCTGACTTCATCTCTTTTTTTGGGGTGATCCCCAGAAACTGGATATGTCTTCATAGAATCAGGGAGGATCAGTTGATCTGCTTTAGCTTCACTAATCTACCTGGATGATTTTCTTGGAGATTAATTATTTTGGTGGGATTTTGACTATGACCTCTTTTTTCTTACCATCCTTTAGACCAGGAGGAGCCAATCCCTGGACCATAGCCCACTACTGAGCCATGGCATCTTCAGAAGTGGAGCACGTGAGTGGTTGGCCAGAGCACGCATACAGCTCAACTTGTGTGAGTGGTGGGATGATGGAAATTCGTGTGTGTGCATGCCAGTCCACCATGTGTGTAAGTTGAACTATGTGTGCACATGCCAGCCTACCACTTGCACAAGGGCTCCATGTGTGTGCATGGATGTGCTGGCCTGCCACTTGCACAGAGTAGTTTCCCTCCCCCTCAAGCCACAAAGGTTGGGGACCACTGCTTTAGACCTTTGGTTTAGAGTTAGCATACGTAAATTTATTTTTAGCAGTTGGCTGTGTGTACTATCAATAAATTATTTTCAGCTCAGATTAATTATTTTGTTGTAGAATAAACTACCAGGGGTACCTGTCACAAAATGTCATAATAAATTTCCAACTCACTCACTAATCTGAGCAATGTGGAACCAGAGCTCATGAGAAGAATTGGAGCCTCACATATCTGGAGAGATTCATGTTAAAGAAAGTTGGGATAAGTTTTTATGAATTCAAGTCAATTTCTTTTTCTTTTCCTTTTCCAGTTACATTTTACTCTTCTCTCCCCTTCAACAAAGAATTATCCATACCCTAATCAGGCAAATTTGTCAACAGTTTCTATTTATTTTAAATTACAATGTGAGATTTTTTTTTGTAAAAAAAATTTTTTTTCTCCATACATACAATAGAAGCTGTGAAGAGAGAATTAATTTTAGACTGTTCTTCTAATGCTATATTTTTACTTGCTTTGCTTTGCTTTCCTGTTCTGGGCATTATATTTCAGTAGAATCATATAAAGTAAAACCATGACCATAAGTGGATTCCATAGATTTGTACATTAAAACTGACCAAACAGTAAGTAAGACTTCCATAAAACATTTGTTCAAGCTTCTGTGAAGGCTTTAATAAAGACAGGAAAAAATTGGCAGAGCTTTTCAAAAACCGCCTTTGTGAAATCCTGTCTTGGGAATCAACTTCTCATTTCACCTATGCAAATTGCTGATCTTGTATTTCTTGCATTCAACAAGATCCATTAAAATCATTAATAAAACAAATTGTTTTGCCCAAATAAGTGTCCTCTAGTTTACAAAAGGCAATTAGCCTTTGGCATCCTGTCTAACAGCTGTTCTACTATAGATATAACAAAGCAGACTTGCCTTTTCTTGAAGCTACTGTAACCTATTGCCATGTAACCTCTTTGCTTCAGCTTATTCTAGGGTTCAGTCTGAGGAGAGGCTTCAGAGCAGCGTGATTAAATGTGAACCTGCAGAAGATGTACAGAAACCAGAGGTTTGCCTGCTTGGGGGTGGAAAGGATTGTGTATGGTCCAGTTTCCAAAGCATGTAGATTGGATGAATGACAAAGGAGTCTATGATTTCTAGTGTGTTGGATTTCTCCAAAGCCTTACAATAATCTGTTTTACCACTTTTCTTTTCCCTACTTTTCTTTCAAACTGTATGTATAGCAACTCACTGTATATACATAAAACATATAATACAAAGAAGCAACACAAACATAACTTTAAATGGGCATAATTCAACATACAAATCACACTGTGGCATCAAAACAAACGAGTGAAACTTTTTGACACAGGAATATTTAGAGTTCAGAACCTACTAATATCAATTCACCTTAAGTGTTATTGTTAATATTTGAACCTTGGGGCTTTCCCCTGGTGACATGTTTGGCAGTGATCATCCAACTCTGGAAAAGATCTTAGAGCTGAACTTCACATATAAGAGATATTAACATCAATCCATAGCCCTTCCCAGGAAATCTGGAAAAATAATTATTAGCTGTTCTACCCTGCATGGGTAGAATATATTAAGCTATATCGTTCAGCTTGTATTTTCTGATGTCAACTTCTTTAAGAGACTGTTTTTTTAATTGAGAAATAATAGCAGCAACAAAAAAGTATCTGAAACAATGCACACATCGCAAAGAAATATGAAGGAATGTTTACATAATCTTTCTCTCTCATTGGAGAACCACAGATTTCCCACATTACTAGTCTTAACAATTCTAGGTTGGACTTATTTTTTTGCATGAATTATTTATTTATATTTATTATTCATACAATAAATAAAATTTCAATAGAAATTGATTGAAAAAAGACTTCAATCAGTTGAGAGAATGCTAATTTAAACTTTCAATAATTGGACCATCATATCAAAACCAAAATAATTATTCATTTTCAAATTACAAAGAATGTGTTTGAAATGATGAATATCAGATTTAGAATGTAAACTACCATACTAGTAGCAGCCCTAAGCTTTTCTCTCTAACTCAGTGTAATATACAGGCACCACAGCTTACTGTCTTAGAAGCAGACTCCCTGATCAAAGTAAAATGTTCCTGATGATTATATCCTTCTCCAACTGACCTTGGCATTGAACTTGCTGAATGTTTCTGTACCCAGTTGGTAGATTTGAATAAGGCAACATTGCCACTCTCATTGAACCTGGTTTTGGTAAAAGCAAACCAGGATTTAATATTTCTAACAATCCAGCCACCTGGCTCACATGATGAAATTATGATCTTGGAGTAAGGATTTACCATTAGATTTCAAATGTTCATCAATAAAGCTCACCAGATTATCTTAATCCAGTACTATTGGGATTCTATTCATGTGGGGATTGAACAGGACTCCTTTTCTTGACTATTCAAAATGGCGTCTCTATCTCAAACATTCCCATGACTATTCACAAATAATTCACATTCACTCAAACCCTTTGTTTACCAACTCATTCCTAAAAATTTCCCAACTAAGCAAGTAAAAGTCAGCAGTCTTGCAGCAAGTCTCTCACTGTCTCCCATCAATAGTAACATGGCCCAAATAAGTGTAGAATAAGCTGAAGAAAATTTTTAGAAAATGGGTATCCTAGTGTCTGCCAACTATAAGACTGGAAAATACCCATCTAACAGAAAAAAACCCCCACAGAGATTTCCCAACATGGAAATTCAAAGCCACCAGACCTCATGACTCAGATGGTAGAATCTCATCAATTCAGTCTTTAACCAGCTACTCCCTGTTGCAGTAACTTAAATCATGTGATCATAATGACATTGATCTGTCCAAAAGCACCAGTCCCGGGAAATAACCTGAGCAGTAGATGGTGCTTCTGAGGCTTCTATAAACAGCCATAGTGGCAATAATAAAGACTGTAAAACCAGAACTCTAGAGTCTCCACTCTTTATGCATCCAGAAGTCTCCCGCATCTTCCAACCCACATGATTTTTACACATGCCATCCTCCACTTCTAACAATCATTTACAATTAGCAATGCAGTTCCCTAAGCACTATCACTCAGTTTGTTGTCTGAGGGACACACCACCAAAATCAACAGCAGCATCCCATAGACTGACTTGGTCAGGACTCATATCAAAGAAGAACTTTATCCAATGCCAGGAGTTTTGAATTGCTCAGGCACACAAAATATCTCACCAGACAACATGGTCAAAGTATATTTGAGGACTGCTGCCATCCATCTTTCTCTAAAGGTCAACGCTGAAGCTGAACAGGCCTGAAGGAGGCTTTCAATTGAAGCTGTGTTCAGGCACAACAGAAGGTGTCTGACTCAATTGTAAAATGCTCTCAATAAGAAAATTAAAAGAGAAAAGTGCTTCTCAAAAGCTAATTATGTGTATTTATACATACTGTAGAAGAGTCATTTTTGGAATACCATTACTTGAGCCCATTATTGGATATAAGTAATGTTATAAAGAGTTGTCTTATTAGACCTATTCCAACCCCTGTTCAAGATCTCCTGCAGGAGATCTTATCCCAGTCAAATGGTTGCCCAGTCTATTTCTGAAAAACTCATCATGGCCTTTAAAAGATGAAAGATCTTTCTAGATTAAAGATACCACTACAAAAAAATCTGCCTTGAAGGAGCTACTAGAAGCAATAGGGCTTCTTCTGATAATTATACTGTAGCAATTAAGTCTACAGCAGTGAGGCAGTTCTTTGAATGTTCCCAAAGTGTTTAGTACCTTATATATATTATAAAGGAACCTTGAATTACAATGAACTCACAACCCTAAAAAAGCATTTTCAATTGCAAGGCAAATAGCAATAGCACTAAGACTTATATACTGCTTCACAGTGCTTTTCAGTCTTCTCTAAGCAGCTACAGAGTCAGCATATTGTCCCCAACAATCTGGGTCCTCATTTTACTGGCCTTGAAAGGATAGAAGGCTGAATCAACCTTGAGCCTGGTGAATTTCGAACTGCAAAATTGCAGTCAGCCGGCAGTCAGCAGAAGTAGCCTGAAGTACTGCAGTCTAACTACTGCACTATTATGGATGATGCATGTTCTCTCATTACACAAGTTAAGTATCAGTGATATTTTTTTCAAATGATTTCCTTGTGTTTTTATTTCATTGAAATCCATTGGGAAATTATTCCTTTTGCAACTATGGCTGTGCACAAAATTTTTGAGTAGTGAAAAATGTGAAAGTTTCCATATTTTGTTCTATCATTTCCTATTTATTTTGATTTAAGATAATTTATAACTTATTTCAAATGAGAAGAAAGTTTCTTGGCAACCAAATAAGACAGACAGACTTAATGGATAATCAGAACTGCAGAAAAAAAAAAATTGCTACCAACCTGCCTTCCATTGAAAACCTGTATACTGCACAAGTCAATAAGAAGGCTATGAAACTATCTACAGACCTCTCACATCCTGGACATAAATTATTTCAACTGCTACCTTCAAAACAATGCTATAAGACACTGCACACCAGAACTACTAGACATAAGGACAGTTTCTTCCTGAATGCCATCACTCTGCTAAACAACTATGATATTTTTCATGCCAAAAGACACATTCCCCCCCCCCAAAGTGGGTGGAGATGCCTGTGCATCTTATAGAGCTAATATTGCAGGAGGGCAGGGTGGTTGGTGTGTTGCCGGGAAATGCTGGATCCTTAGCAGCTGAGCAGCTGATGGGCAGTTGGATTGGACTCCCAGAATACCACCGATCAGCTGTTCTAGGTGAGGGGGATAGCCATCACCGCCACTGCCTAGTGCACCTGTTTGCTGCTGTCCATTCCCCACTGCCTGTTTGCTGCTGCCCATTCACCACTGCTGCCAATCACCACTGGCTGTTTGCCACCTGGCATCTGCCACCACCTGTTTACCGTCACCCAATCACTGGCATCCATTTGTTGCTGGCTGTTCACTGCTGATGGGTGGCAGTGAACAGGCAGTGATGATCAGCGGCTAATGCACAGCGGCAAACATATGACAGTGATCGGCAGAGCGGTGAACGATGGTGGCAAATGGGCTGTGGCAAACAGATGGTGGTAGGCGGCAGCATGGCTAGCCTGTTACCTAGAACAGCTGATCAGTGATATTGCAGGAGGCTGATCCAACTGCCAATCTGCTGCTCGGCAGCAAAGGCTCCAGCGTTTCCTGGCGGCAGTGACAGCTCAGCTCAGTTCACCAGCGGTGGGTGAAATGGAGTGGAGCTGGGTCTATGATAACATGTTGAAGTTGACCAGGCTGTTTACTGTTTGCTGTAAGGACACTAGCCAGATGAATACCGGATGGATGCTGGGAGGTAGAGGCAGATTTTTTTTCTTGTCTTCTTCCTCTAAAGATAACGTACATCTTATAGTGAGAACAATATGGTTAATCCAACAATACTGTCAAACAATTTACTTAAACTATATTACAATTATTCTTCTCGTCTTTCCTACTACCTATCTCCTCCCATTTATGACTATAACCTTGTTTATATCTTTATGATTTGTTTTGTTTTATTTAATTTCCTAGTATGATTTGATTGCTTATTTAGTATCCTTTGACTAAAACCAAGTGTTGTATTTTATTATTCTTGATGAATGTATTTTAATGTATCTTTATGTAACTTATGATTCTTGACAAATGTATTTTTATGTACAGTGAGAGCGTATGCATCAAAGACAAATTCTATGTTTATCCAATCACACTTGGCCATTCTATGAAGGATGATATTCCTGCAATTATTGATAAGGTGATAATCAAGAAATATTTGTAACTTCATTATGTTTTTTTAATTCCATAGTCACTTCTTCAATTCTCTGATTCAATGTCGTGAATTCAATTGACAAGCAAGTGATCCTCCTTTAAAATATGAGAAGTGAAGAGTTTGAAATTTATTTATCTGGAATTGGCTGAGGCAGGCTGGAGAATGTTCTGATGGATCATGTAACCCCACCATCCACCACTGACCAGTTTATTCCAGATACTAATCTAAAATCAAGCCGTTTTATGAGAGTTCAATGAGAGTCAGTCTGTAGCATTTGATACATGTGTGATTCTATGGGTGGAAATTTCACAGATAGTCCTAATAAAAACATTGAATAGCATCTGCCAGCATCTGTAAAGTTACAATAAGGATGGATAATTTTCCTATAATTTCCCTCAACAGAATGTTTTTTCAAGATTCTCTCTGAAGTTTCTCCAATTGCATTTTGTAGTTATTGAAAATGAAAGACCTTGCTATTTTCTCTCCATTACAATCTGTGCCTAATACCAAACATATTGTAAGAAATATGCAACAGATAAAAGCCCTCTTTTTTTTCTATTTGCCTAAAAGTGAAGTAAGCAGGAAATGAAGAGGAATATAAAGAACACAGCTGTAAATTTTGAAATGGCAATTCAATGGATCAGTTTCTTTTCCCAGATCCTCTCATCTATGCGTACTGCTTCTGCTACTTAATGCGTATCAGTACATATCAGTCTTTCTTTATGCATAATTGGGTTAACCTTAACTGATCAACAGCTTGTTTATATCCACGGTGAGAAAACGGCTTTTGGATGTTGGCAGAAGCTGAAGAGGATTTATGTTCGAGATAATATTGGTGCTCACATAAATCTAACACGGAAGCTTTTCAGGACACATCTCCAAACAAATGGTGATATGCTGAATCATTTAAAAACTATGCAAAGCATTTTTAAAGAACTCCACGAGAAAGAGCTTATATTCTCTGAACAACACCAAGTTTATATAATTCTATCTTCCCTTGGTGAAAGTTATGATAACTACGTAACTTCACTTGAAATTTTGCCAAAGAAAAATTTAACATTAACAGATATAACTGGCAGATTGATCGAAGAGGCCAGAAGAAGGCATGAAAGAGATGAATTAAGGAGGAAGCAACCTCAAAAAGAAGATAATGAATCTCCTACTGCATACGCAATTAAAAAGTGTTTTAATTGTGGAGGAAGAGGACATTTGGCAAGATTTTGTAAAAAGGCAAAGCGGCAGAACGCTGGCCAGAATACTAAAAATCATCAAAGACTACATAAAAATTTAGAGTTAGCCATGTATACTAACGGAGCTGTAAAAAATAATTTATGGGTGGTTGACAGTGGGGCATCCCATTGTATAACAAATGATAACAAAAATTTTAT
>BLBF01010196.1:0-11806 GCA_015471245.1 Laticauda colubrina | reverse complement strand
TCAGCAGAATCTCATCTGCCATCATCAGGCTTGATGATGGCAGATGAGATTCTGCTGAAACATTGCTACAACTTTAAAAGCACTACAATGACGTGGGATAATACCCGAAGGAAGCTGAACAGCACATATATATATATATATATATAAACACACACACACACACACACACACACACACACATATATATATATATTTAAGTTTTCGCGGGTACTTATATATATATATATATATATCCTTGGGTTATTCACTCCTGATTAATTTACTTGTGTACATTTTTTAAAGTTTAACTTTGGAGTTGAGTGAATACCTATATATTAAGAAATTCACTATCTTCTCCATCTCTTGTACCTCTTTGATTGATATATACTTTGTTTGAGTGCTGCAAATTTGATAGTACATGTGTACAAAATAAGTATCAAATAGTCTTTTGCCATGTATCCAAATTCAGCCAAAATGGATTAATTAGACTGAAGATGTTAAATGAAATGTAGCCTTGGGGTCTTAGAGTCAGAGGCATATTAAACCATTGACACGTGAATGTTTGGGGCTATTTTAATAGTATTGTAAACTTCTCTGGTTCTGTGATGACCCTTAGTCTCTCAAAATAACCCAAAACATACATTAAAGTCCAGTAAGGCCTTCAACTTAACTTCACTGTTTTATTAGGCACAGTTTAAAGTCACAAAAGTAAATAATGAGGCAAAAAGAAAACCAAAACAAACCGCATTGACGAGAGTTCCGAAGCAAGCCAAGATAACTAATCATAAACTCCAGGAAAATAACCGAGGAGAGTCCATGGGAAGAACGCCAGCAAAGATAAACCTCTTTCAAAGTAAACACAAAACTTTGACTCCAGCAATTCTGACTGCATAGTTACAAACTTATATACATAGCTCCCAGCTGCAAGCCACGAGGAGAATCATGGTAATCTCCTCCTGAGTAGACGTTGCTTTTCCCTGATCCTCTCCTCCCTGTGTGACCTAGGATGGATAGGGAATGGGCCTGGATCCTCCTCTGATTGCTCAGCCGGCCTCTGCCCTTCCCCAGCCTCCTCCAACACCTCTGGAGCCACACTCCCACTCCCTGTTGGTTGTTCCTTCTCTTCCTCAGAGTCAGTTTCCACCAGGGACATGACAGGTTCTTTCAGAAAATTTCACTTGCACACTTCGATAAAACAGGACAGAACAAGGTTAAATGCAATGTTGAATATGTGATTGATTCTCTAGAGATGCAGCATATGGGGTTCACTTCCAGAACAGTCTTTCAGTGTCACTTCAGTAACATATTAATGAACGTTCGTACCAAGCTGTTCTAAACATGCAAAGCTCAGTAGATCCTTCACAAAGAAAGTACTGCATTTCATTTCCATATAGAGTTTACACATGTAACTAATCACTCTCCTGCATAGGTAATGAATGATGTCTATTAAAAGCTATTGCAGAACTTCATGATTAATCACTGTTTAGATGTATTGGAGCGAAAATCTGAGTGTGTAGAAGCATTCCTTCTTAATAGTCATAAGTTTTGTTGCTAAAGGTAAAGGTTTCCCTGTCCAGTTGTATCCAACTGCAGGAATGGAGGTGCATCAGGTGTGGTGCTCATCTCTGTTTCTTGGCCCAGGAAGCCAGCGTTGTCCAAAGACATTTCCCATGTAGTCATGTATCCACCAGCGCTATATGCCAAAGGTATACGGAATGCTATTATTTTCCCACCAAAGTGGTAGCTATTAATCTACTCGCATTTGCATGCTTTCAAACTGCAAGTAGGACTGGATAATTTTTGTTTTGTTTTATTGCTAAAGATTATGAATTCCTGGATGGATGTTTTGTTCCCTCTTCTTCTATTTTTGGGGCCATTTAAAAAATTACAAATTAGCAGTTTAAAGAATAGGAATCTTTTTTTTTCCAAGAGTAAGTTCCAGATAGATAAAGAGCCATATATTTTATAGTTCTCTTATCTTTTAATGATCAGTTTAAAGGATGGATTTTTTTTGTCCTTATTCAGAAAAAAAATTCTAAACAACCAATTCAGTTAATGTTTTGTTCAATGAATGGACTTTCTTTCTTAGCTACAATACAGTTTTAGCTACAATTTTTAGTCCAGCATAATTATACATTTTAATTTATGATGATTAAACTAATACAGATTTTTATTTTCCCCTGTACTGTTTCAGAACATATTCCAAAATTCAGGTTTCATGATTAGTGACTGATTGGAAAGTTGCTGGCAACATGTGAGCAAGTCAAATCCCTGTAGTAAATTTGCTTCAGTCCATTGTCAGCCTCAGATTTTTTGAATAAAAAACATTCATTTCTAAAGCCTTCAAATTCCAAACCCTCTCTTCAGAAAATTGAAACAATAGGATAACTGAGGATGTGGATAATTTAGTAATAAAACGTAAAGCACAGAGTATTAAAACGTAAAGCACAAAAAACCTGCATTGTTTTTATAATATTTTTGTAAAAAAGATTTTATAATATTTACATATTTCTTTTGGTTTATTACCATAAACCAATCTGCAGCAGTGTATTATGTCTTAAAATCACAGAATATAATTTCCTCTTTAACAGTAGTATTTCTGTTAATTACCAATATGTTATGATTGGATAACAATTTATTTTTCCTCTGACAGTTTCGTTGATAAATAATTTAGCTATTGTTTTCATATCAGGTGTAATTACTGACTTGAACAAAACGATAGTGTTCCAGGAGCTTAATCCGATAAAGCAAATCACACTGGAAATGTTTAAACATCTACTTATTCTTTCTGAGGAGGGAAAAAACCCTCACTTCTGATAAGAATTCTGATTAAACTTTCCCAAAGCATATGGCACTGTGGCTGCTAAAGAGATGAATACATTGTTGGTTCTTGGAACAGCTTATGAATCCATCATCAGTGACAGAGCATCTTTATAATTTCCTGATGCCTAAAATATACCCAAATTAGTTGAAAGCCAGCTATTTGAAAATACCATTTGTTCTTCTAAGCCAGTAGTAAAATCTGTTCAAAATGTTTAATGTAGGGTAGAATTACCATATAGGCTTAAGGAATTATTGATTCATGCATAATTTCATTCCTGCACACTATGCTTAAAATAGTGTAGTGATTTTTCTTTTTTACCAATTAGTAAATACCATCAGTTCTTCTCTGGTGTGACCTACAAATTTACTTATGTATTCGTCTTTCAAATGATATCTTAATGCTGGGCAGCTAACTAAACATAAAAATAAAAATCTCAGTTAAAAAGAACAATAAAAGATGTCAAGTAAAAATAATCAACTCTTCACCAAAATTTTCAAGGAAGCCAAACAGGACCCACTCATACTCCTGGCTATAATGCCTCAGGCAGGAGCTGAACCTTCTGAAATCCTGGTGGGTGGGAAGCTTCCCAAGGGCCAGGTACCACCAGAGAGAAGCGCAGGGGTGAAATTCAAATTTTTAACAACTGGTTCTATTGGTGTGGACATGAGTGGTGGACGTGGCTTGGTGGTCATGTTATTGGCTGGGCATGGCCAACTCAGTATCACTCACATTGAGGCACGCATCTCCTCGCCTAGCCTCTCATGACTGTGGGGATGCTGCAACAGTCATAAGTGTGAAAAATGGTCATAAGCCACTTTTTTAAGTGCCATTGTAACTTTGAATGGTCACTCCACACAAGCAAAGTACCAAGAAAGGAGGGGAAAAAAAACTCCAGAGACGTTCCTGAGACAGGAAGTCTAGTCCTGCCAAGAATGTAATAAGGGTTAATGGAGAGGCAGTTTCTGTAAGCAACACCAGAATGTTTCCTTCCTGCCTTCCTTACAGGATGAAGCCAGTAATTTCTTCTAACAACCTGTTCTCCAAACTGCTTAGAATGTTAACAACCAGTTTTAGCGAATAGGTGCGAACTGGTAGAATCCCACCCCTGAAGAAGCCCCATATATAGCCATAGAGGTGTTCAGCAGCTACAGTTTAATCCAGCCTGGCCTTAGAAATTATTCAGAGACACAGGTATATACTGGTTGCTCAGATCTACGAGAGGATAAATAGGCTAGAAGTTTAATAAAATAATTAAAATAATTAAATTAGCCTTAGCTATTGAGCAGCTGCTATCCATCAGATGAAAGCATGCCATTTTCACACAATGATAAATTTATTTATTTATTTATTTTACATTTTTATTTATAGCAACACTCCCATCAAGTTGGATCACAGCGGTAATGTCACCCCAACGATGACATAGCAAGCATTATGGAAACAATTGTATTAAAATAATAAATAGTGCAGTAATAAAAATACAAAGAAACATAAAGGCAAAAAAATATAACACCACCACAAGAAGACAAACAACAGAATAAAAATAACAGAACTGTATGGGAAAGCTAAAGTTTTTGTTTGTTATTATTTATTTAAATTGCCACAGAAAGGACAATCTAAATAGATTGGGTGAGGTAATTTCATAATAGTGGGTTGCTACCGACCAGGTCCTAGTAGTTACAAGAGAAGCTTCTTTTTTGGAATGACACACATAGCATAGCAGGACTTTATCCAATGAACACAACTCCACAGATTCCCAAAATAGCATGGCTTGAGCCTTCAAGCTGAATGAAATCCCCTCCCGCCTCAATTCTAGTTCCTCCAAATTATCTGGATTCACTTTCACTTTACTTGATCCACTCTAAAGTAGCCAATGATGGAGTCCTGCACAACTGCAGATGATAGAAAGAAAAAATAGATTTAAATGCCATCTATGAAGAAAAGTCACCCACTCTAGAAAATGACAATGTTCCTTATTAGAATCTATCCTTGAAGTAGGAGCAGAACTGTAACAAAACCATGTGTCAAACAACTAATTGATCAGTAAGTTCAGTCCTCCTGAATATTTCTATAGATGTATATATGAACAAAGGAATCGTGTAGTGCTCATCAGACTAGCTTAAGTGAAAGATTAGTCAGGCACTCATAATTTAGAATTCTGTGGTCTATAGAAAGAACAACACATAAATATGTGCAAATTTTATTTTGATGGCCAAAGGCATAGGCCATCTTGTGTTAGTGTATTATTAAGTTTTCCTTCCAAACCACTACTGGCAAGACATTGAGTCTGTCTAATGAAAATGTTCTGCATAGTTCAGAAAGAATATTATAAAAATAATTAGGCAAAGAAAAAAATCTACCAGAGAGGTTATTGTGGTGGTAATGTGGGACTTTGGTTTTATCTCCTTGCAAACCCAGGACCCTCTTTTTAAGCTCTAGTATGATTCTCTTACACTTAGTAGTACTTAATGGAGCTACATCTACGTATACATTGAGGACTTAATAGTCCTCAATAGAACTACACCTACATGGAGGGGAAAATACTGTGGGGTATCCCAAAGTTCTTTCTTTGGCCCACATCTTCATAAATGATTTAGATGAATTTAACAAATTTGTAGATGACACCCAGCTGGGGGGAATAGCCAACACTTTAGAATATAGACTCAAGAGCAGAAGGACCTTGATAGACTTAGACACTGGGCCTTATCCAACAAAATGCAATTTGATGGTGAGAAAGGTAAGGTTTTAGACTTAGGCAAGAAAAACCAAATGCACAAGTACAGAATAGGTGGTACCAGGCTCAACAACCACAACTCTGAGAGGAGTGTCTCTACATCCTATTGGACAACCATTTAAGTATGAGTCAGCAGTGAGCTGCAGCTGCCACAAAAGCCAGTGCAGTCCTAGTCTGCATCAACAGAGGGAAAGTATCAAGAGCAAATTATATGAATGCTTTATACCTACTGGTAAGACTGTATTTTGAATACTGCATCTAGTTTGATCACTATGACAAAAGATGTTGAGACTCTAGAAGGCATACACAAAAGAAAAACAAAGATGATTAGGGGATTGGAGGCTAAAACATATAATGAATGTTTGCAGGACTGGGTATGTCTACTCTAATGAAAAGAAGGATTAGGGATGTCTTGATAGTTGTCTTCCAATATTTGGGGGGGTGTCACTGAGAAGAGGGGGTTGACCTATTCTCCAAAGGAGTCTATGACAACTCACCGTGACCAACCCAGCATAGGACAATTCACCGTGGCCAACTCGTCATGAGACAACTCACTGTGGGGCAAGTATTACATTAATATCAAAGAAATAGTAGAATAGAATCATTGAAGAAAGAATGCCAAAGGAGAGGCAAAATGATATGTCAATGACAAAAATTAATTTTTTTTTAACTATTTTAAATAATTAAATTGAATTGTTGAATTTTCCTGCAGCAAGATGTCCTGTGGCAAGTTGGCCATGGCAAATTGTCCCGCGGCAAGTTGGCAGTGATGAATTGGCTGTGGTGAATTGACCATGGCGATTTGATTGTGGTGAGTTGGCCATGGTGATTGTCCCATTCCGACTCCAAAGCACCTGAGGACAGGAAAGAAATAATGGTTGGAAGCTTATCAAAAGAGATCCAACCTAGAACTGAGGAGAAATTTCCTGACAGTGAGAACAGTTAATAAGTTGTGGGTGCTCCATCACTGGAGGTTTTTAAGAAGACAGACATTTGTCCAGAATGGTAGAGGGTCTCCGACTTGAACAAAAGGTTGGACTAGAAGACCTCCAAGATCCCTTCCAACTCTGCTAATGTCTTGGACCTAACATCATAAAAAAATAAATTCCTTTTGTTCACAAATTACATCTTGAACTATTGTTCAGAAAGAATT
This sequence comes from Laticauda colubrina, assembly GCA_015471245.1. Classification (NCBI taxonomy): domain Eukaryota; kingdom Metazoa; phylum Chordata; class Lepidosauria; order Squamata; family Elapidae; genus Laticauda; species Laticauda colubrina. Next base: position 5,119 of record BLBF01010196.1, on the reverse strand, counting down.
GTTAGTTTTTAAAGCAAATTTGAGTATTTTGGATGTTTAACATTAAATTAGTTCAATATGGAATTTCATTTCAGTTTAGTATATTGATTATAGTTCCTGTATTTTTTTAGTCTTAATACATTTAAGAATATGTATTTTAGATCCAGATTTAGTAAACTAAGAAAAGCAAAATAGCATGCAGCTGCAGACATAGATTTCCCTCATTTCTAGTTGATTCTTAACTATAGAAATGTAGCACTGCCAAATTTTGTTCTGCAATGATAAAAGCATGATTTAACTGCTAAAGTTCAATTTCCTTTTAATATACAGATGGGGTTCTGTTCAGTGCATGTGGCCCACAGCTTTCCCTGTGCCAAAAGGCTGATCGGGCTGGTTCAGCAGTGGTCACATGATTCATTAGAAATTTGACATATCTGGAAAGTTCTCATTTTATTGTTTAAGTAGCTGCTGTAGTTGCTCCCCATGGAACATTAGGTAAAAGAACATTTGTAGGTTTTTTTCTTTTGCTAAACAGAGCAAAAAATTTTGCTAATTTGTTAAGATTCCTGAAAGGTTGTGTTCAAACAAAAATGAAGAATTGGATATTATATAAAGCTAAACTATTTTAATCCTATAATATAAATTGTGTAGTGTATCATTCTCTAGCTCTTTTCCATACCCATTTTTTTTTCTCAGAAATAGGTTACAGAATCAAAGTTCAGCACAGAACCAGGCATATTTTATTCTGAGAACACCCATGGTGGGAACTCCCAGTGTGATCTGCTTGTCTTCAAGTTATATTTTGCATACTGATTTGGCAGCAAAAAAATATTTGCAAGGAGCATAATATTGGTGTGTTTTTTAAACATCAGGTTTAATATGTTTCATTTGGTGCATCATAATGTATAAAATAAGACTATAATTCTATAGTAAATAACTAAAAAGTATCTTGGATGCCTTCAAAAATCTAAGAATCTTGAGAAATTACTGTGAGTCTAGAAGATTGTTCCCATCCTTCAGCTTTATAATTTTAGAAGCCCCACAGTTTTAACTCCAGGAAGAAATCATACTGCTCTGTTGAATACATAAAAAGGTAAATGGGTTGGCATAGCTGTAAGCTTTATTTCTATTATACAGTATGCTCTTTCAGGAAAGGTAACTAGTGGTGTTTCTTACTAAGTATAAATGATGACCAAGTGGCAAACATGGCTAGGGGTCCTTTGTGGTGGGAATATAAAGGATGACCTTAATAGAGAGAGGGAAGTCTGTTATCATGGCAACAAATAAATCAACATAGATTAGGCCCAAACAAAGTTACTTACAAAATCATCTAACACAGGAACCCTCCTAATTCACATGAAAATAAAAGAAGGAGGGAAAGTAGATTTGAATCTAGATTCTGTTACTATAGCCATTTTATTAAAAAAAAAAAAACAGTTGTAAACCTATGCAACAACAGTTTCTCGGTGTGGTCTACCTTGTAAATCTGATATCTTGTGCACCAATTGCACCCCTCCTTGAACTGGGAGGTCTTGTTCACAGTTTCTCAACTCTTAGTCAATTCTTAGGTGGATTACTGTAGTCTATATGAGTATCCATAAAGAGCAGTTGGAACTCATAACTGTCCAGAATGCAAGAGTACAGTTTTGGGTGTTTCTTGGTAGGCTGATATAAGATCATTCCATGAGCTGCACTGCCTCCTGGTAAGCATCCAGATATGATTCAAGATACCTTTCTCACCTATAAAGCCCTATATGGCATAGGGTGAGTTTGTTGGACTACCTTTCTTCATTGTTTCTGCTCCCCTACCAGATGTAGCAGAGAGGATATGATCTGGGCACTTCTATTAAACAATTTCATCTTGTGAAAGACCAAGACTTGTGACTTTTTTATGACAGTGACCTGAAAACCCTGTTCTTCTTTCGCAAGGTTCTGAAGACCTGTTTGTTTCTCCAGGCATTTGTTTCAGGAGTTTGGCAAGTTCTATTGTTGCTGCTGTGGTTTTTCATAATTGGGTTTATTCTTTATCTCGGGCAACATGTGCATGTATTGTTTTAAATCAGTTAGTGGCCTACTCAGTGGATCAGCGACTGGCTAGTCCAGGCTAATTAATGTTTGGCTGAAGGTGTTTCCTGGGAGCTGAATATAGAGTAGGAACTATACCAAACATGTTTGAGATTCTAGGAGGGCGAAAACAATATGGAGAAACTATGAGGTTTTAAATACTTTGGAAATGTTTTGCAAATGGAATAAATTATGGTGAGTCAGAGCTCGAAATCTGGATTAGATGGCTCAGTGTTTTCAGCTACTGTTTGTAATCAATAATTTTATTTCTTTATCTAGAAGCCTTATTTACAAGTAAAGGTACAAAGAATCTATGAATAATAAAATTCTCTATAAATTAACATATCAGACATTCATCAGAAAGAATGAACAAACACAATTAAGTATTGAGGAAGAATCCATTGCAAAATAAACATTAAAGCCTTTTCACTGTGCTTGTTCAGGCCCACTGTCCTTTCAATGATTCAAATAATTTGAAATGTTAGCTTTAAAACAAATTATTGATCTTATTCCCATTTGGAGTGTATATTGGGCTGTAGATCCTTTACGTCATTTATTTTGTGGCCATGAAGGTTTCAGATCATAAAACACTTATCTATAAGAGTTATCTCATACTTAGCATTTTACCTGCCATTTCTTTCCTAACATTACAACGAAAGATCTATAGCAACAATCAATGGATGATTGTTTCTCAGGCTGGCAATTAACTCAGTCAAATGTATGAACTCCAACTGTCAATACATAGTATGTTTCAAATTATGTAATAAAACAAGTTTCTCTCCTGTTGTTAGCTTTAGCACTTCTTCAAACATGCTTAAAAATGACTTTTCTTAAACATTTGTAATATTCAGAATATACTTTCATGGTGACAAACCAGATTCTACTTTGAATTTATTGCCTAGACATCTCAGAACATATATATATATATATGTTTTTTTAAGCTTTCGCGGGTACTTACATGTTCAGCTTCCTTCGGGTATTATCCCACGTCATTGTAGTGCTTTCAAAGTTGTAGCAACGTTTCAGCAGAATCTCATCTGCCATCATCAGGCTTCTGTATGGATGTGGGTCTCACAGCTTTTGGTTTCAAATTCGAGACTGGCCTATTCTGATTAGCTGGGAGTTTTGGTCTGTGTTCACTGGACTTGGAGTTTGATTGATTGGTGTTTCTGGTTTCTTCTGTCTGTTTTGTGGCTTTGATTGGCTGGCAACACTCTGTTCCTGTGTTGGAGGCTTTCAGTGCAGCTTGGCTTCGTGTGAAAAGACGGCTGCTATCCATTAGGAAGCCAGGTTTCACCTGGGTGCCTGGTGGGGGGGTGTTCGAGTTGGAGGCATCAGAGGGAGTCTGTTTGTGCTCAGGTGTTTGCCTGGTTTGTGGTGTGGAGATCTTTCTATTTGAGAGTGCAGGCTTCCAAATGATTGACAGTCTGGTGGAATCATCTCTTCTATTCATGCTGTCAGGTCTTTTTTCAATCCCTATGGCTTCTCTGATGATTCTGTGGCTGGGGTTTTCTATAGTGGCTAGGGTTTTAGTGCCATTGAAGTTGTTGTTGTGACCTGTGGTTTTCATGTGTTGGACTAGTGTGGAGGTGTGTTCCAGCTTTTTTACTGCATTTTTGTGTTCATCTAGGCGGGTACTTATTCTTCTATTGGTCTGTCCAATGTATGTGGCCAGGCATGATGCACAGGGAACTTCATATATGCCTTGGTTTTCCAGGTCAATTTTGTCTTTGGGGTTTTTAGGATGGCTGCTATTTTTTTGTCTGTTTTGAAGGCAGTCTTGATGTGATGCCTGTGTAGTATCTTACTGATTTTATCTGTGGTACCTCTTATGTAGGGCAGGACAGCACACATGTAAGTACCCGCGAAAACCTAAGAAAACAAATATCTGACCTCTACGGGGAGGAAATTAACAGCCAGATAAGAAGCTATGAGAAACTGGAAGTTAAAAGAGCAGGAATACTATGTGACCTAAAATTCCTATGCAGCTGCAGAGACAACAATGTAACACCAACCTGCTTCAAATTAACATTTCATAAGAACACAGCAGCTACCAAACGTATCCTGAAAAGGACAGAGATATCTCTACTCAGAAATGAAGTCCACAGTAAAAGATTCCAATTAGATCAGTTAAACAAAGATTTGCTAGCACTACACCTGGAATTGAGCAGCAAAATCCACCCTCTACTTTGGGATAAGATCAAACAACTTACAACTTGGAGAGCTGAAACTGAAAATACTTATAAAAATGATAAACTCTCAAAAAAACTGAAAAAATTAGAAAATGACAAGAAAATTCCCAATAACCCACAACAACACCTGAAACAACTAGTATACAACGTTTCCAACAGAGAACTCAACAAAACAGAAACAGATGTCCTATCCAAAGGATTCAATTATGCCATAGCACCCAAAAAAATCCCAACAGAATCCATCATATGTGCAGTAGAATCCAGCCTAACCAAATTAAATACAGATGAAGCTGACAGAATAAGACACCAGGTTACTCACATCTTATGCACAACGAAACCACCCAAAAATAATTTGCAAAAAGATGAATTCAGAGCGTTACAAACCCTGAAAAATGATAATAATATCATAATACTCCCAGCAGACAAAGGAAATGCCACAGTAGTAATGGACAGAAAAGACTATGAAACAAAACTGACAGACCTACTCCAAGACTCCATATACAAACCTATAAATACAGACCCAACCACATATCTAGAAAAATCAACCAAGAAGAAAATTATAACCAGCCACATAAGCAAAGAAATCCAACAGACGATCATCCCAAGAGAAAAATCTTCTAGATGCCCCAAATTATACGGCCTCCCAAAAATACACAAAGAAGGCATACCTCTCAGACCCATAGTCAGCTCCATAGGAGCACCATTACAAAACCTAGCTAAATACTTAGCAAAACAACTACAGCCCCATGCTGAAACCGCAGCTTCATATGTACAAAACTCATACCACTTCTTAGAAATGATCAAAGATCTACACGTAGAACAAGAAGATCTGCTTGTAAGTTTCGACGTGGTTTCACTATTCACTCAAGTCCCAATAAAAGAAA
>BLBF01010195.1:0-11739 GCA_015471245.1 Laticauda colubrina | reverse complement strand
TGTTGCCAGCCAATCAAAGCCACAAAACAGACAGAAGAAACCAGGAACACCAATCAATCAAACTCCAAGTCCAATGAAACAGGTCCAGGCTCCCAACCAATCAGAATGGACCAGCCTCAAATTTAAAACCAGGAGCTGTAAGACCCATATCCATACAGAAGCCTGAAGATGGCAGATGAGATTCTGCTGAAACGTTGCTACAACTTTAACAGAACTACAATGACGTGGGATAATACCCGAAGGAAGCTAAACAGCACACATGTAAGTACCCGCGAAAACCTAAGAAAATATATATATATATATATATATATATATATATATATAGAGAGAGAGAGAGAGAGAGAGAGAGAGAGAGAGAGAGAGAGAGAGAGAGAGAGAGAGAGAGAGAGAGAGAGAGAGAGAGAGAGAGAGAGAGAGAGAGAGATATGCAATAAATTATACTGATACAATAAAATTTAATAATTGCATAAGAAACCTACTTTGGATGTTGGCCTGCAATTGTTTTGAACTCATTTTCCCAATTTGGTCTTCCATATTGAGTTTTCTGCTTCAAGCCTGTAATCACATCTTTCTCTTCATCATGATGCATTGTAAAATGTGTTGCCTAGAAAATTAAAAGCAAGAAATAACCTTATTAGAAGATTGCTAGGTAACATTTTGTAACAAACTAGAAGATTGTTAGGAAAGTTTTTGTCTTCCAGTTGTAATTCCTAGTCAACACAACCCACAGAAGTTGAAATCCAATACAACCTGAAGGAAATAGATTGGGAAATATAAGCAGAGTTACTGTGTTTGATATATGTGAGAGGAGAGAGAAAGAGAGAGAACACCTCCAAATAACCCAATAGTATCCAACAAAGCAGAGAAAAATATAACACAAAATCAACAAATATGTACTGTATAAGTTGGAGGAAAGGTTGTATAAGTTGTATAAGGAAGAGGCCTCTCAATATCCCCTTGATGGCTTGCCCTAGTGTGAGTATAAGTGTCCTGTTTCTTGGGGCTAAGAATGCATGATGTGATTTTTTTATCTAACGATTGCAAACAACCCAATTTTCCTTGTATTGCATCAAAAAACAGTATTGTCTTACTTCCAGTGGCACAAGTAGCATTTATCGGCCTTTTGTAGTACTTCATTTAATTGTTGGCAAATGACTCCTTACCACTTGGCTACTGTGCATTGTGATAGGAATGCCCATTCTCTTTTAACATTTTGTCCTGATCAATTGTGAAGTTGCTGTCCCCTGATGGGTTTTGAATCTCTGTGTTTTTTTTCTTTTTCTTTGATGCAGGGAAAGTCTGCTTTTTTAAAAAAATAGGCTCATCAGTGACCAACAAACCCAAGAAAATTTTTGTTTCTTCTAACAGCTCCCAGTAGAGGGTTGAAATGGTGCACTTTCTTCTTTTTAACTGAGTGAAATTGATAAAAATTCCACTAGAGCCCAAATGACAAGAAGAATGGGAAAGCCTGTCCTTTCCCACTCTGATTGGTCAGTGGATGCACTGAACAGGAAAGTGTTGAATATGAAGGAGTGTCAATCAAGGAAGGCTCTGCCAAAAGCTCTACCAAACATGAAATGAAACATATTTTTTGCTTATTTTCTGAGATGGATGAAAACACCAGGGCAGTCTACTGATCAAAGAAATTATTGCTAGACAAATATCTGGTTGCCTTTGTTGCCAAATCTGAAGAGCAATTTGTTAAGCTGGTTTTATTTCTATCTAGCACAGAAAACAAGCACTTAAAACTCCCGGTGCAGAAGGTCCCTTAGCATGCAATGCGTATTTATTGAACTGAAATCATCTTCATACTACAATTTTCATTCTACCATATTCTATCACAACAGTAACTTCAAAAATAACCTAAATAAATAATAAATACATTTAATACTTTTATTTATTTTTCATATTTCTGAAGGCCCTGTCACACTGCCCAACAGATGCAAAACGTTAGTATAAAGGACACAACGGATGAGCAAAATGTTCCATCAGTTGTTATCTGCTCCCAAAAGGGGCAAAAATTTGCATAACCAGAGTGGATAACACGGAAAGGAACGGACGCGGGGAGGACGCAGAGCGGATGGAAAGCAGATGCGGAATGGAAGCCCAGCGGATGGAAGCAGATGGTAGCGGATGGCACATCCGCGAGGCATCTGGGGGACCTCAGCAAAGCGGACGCGGAATGGATACAGCGGATGCACAGCGGATGAAGCGGATGCAGAGCGGAAGCCTAGCGGATGCACAGCGGAAGCCGAACGGATGCCGAGCGTAATTGCGCATGCGGGGGGGATGCATTGCGTAAGCCCCGTGGATATAAAGGGAAGCAGCTCGCACGTGGCCAGCATTCAGAGGAAAGACCTGCTGCCAGATACATCGAGTCCTTGCCTGCCCTGCCTGCATACCTGCCTGCAAGCCTTGCTGCAAGCCTTCCTGCCAGCCTGCCTCCAAGCCTGCCTCCAAGCCTGCCTCCCAGCCTGCCTCCCAGCCTCCTGGCCAGCCTCCCTGCTAGCCTTGCTCTCTGACTGCCTGCCAGCCTTACTGCCAGCCTGCCTTCCAGACTCCCTGCCAGCCAGCCTTGGTGCCTGCCTGCCTGCCTGCCTTCCTGCCAGGCTTCCTGCCAGGCTTCCTGCCAGCCTTGGTGCCTGCCTGCCTGCCAGGCTTGGTGCCTGCCTGCCTGCCAGCCTTCCTGCCAGCCTTCCTGCCAGCCTTCCTGCCAGCCTTGGTGCCTGCCAGCCTCCCTGCCAGCCAGCAACCCCACAACCATGGGGAAGAAGCAAAAGCCTCAGCAATCTGCCGCCATCCCTGGCAAGAGGGACAGGGCCACCCTCCCGCCCCCTGTCTCTGACTCTGCTTCTGCTGGGGCTTCTGCTGCTCGGGCTCGCTCTTCTGGTGCTGGAGGTTCTGCTGAAGCTGCTCCTGGTGGTGGTGCTTCTGCTGGTGCTTACTCTGCTGAAGCTGCTCCTGGTGGTGGTGCTTCTGCTGGTGCTTACTCTGCTGAAGCTGATCCTGGCAGTGGTGCTTCTGCTGGTGCTTACTCTGCTGAAGCTGCTCCTGGTCCTGCTGGTCCTGCTCGTACTCCAGGTCTTGCTGGAGCTGCTGGTGCTTACTCTGCTGCTGCTGATCCTGGTCCTGCTGGTGCTGGTGCTGGTGCTGGTGCTGGTGCTGGTGCTGATGCTGATGCTGATGCTGCTACTGATCCTGCTGGTGCTGCTGGTGCTGCTTCTGCTGATCCTGCTGGTGCTGGTGCTGGTGCTGCTGCTGCTGATGATGATTATGATCCTGCTGGTGATGATGATGATGATGATCATGATCATGATCCTGCTGCTGCTGCTGGTGGTGGTGGTGTGGAGGAGCAGCCCCTACTACCTGGGAGCCCCTCTGATGAGGGCCCATCTGGTCCTGCCCAGGGGAGGAAGAGGCGTATGTGACAACGGGAGAGGAGGCAATACTCCATTGAGGAGGCGCACGAGGATGAGGTGCTGGAGTGGCTGAGAGAGAACAAATATCTGTGGTGGAAGGGACACCAGCTGTACAGGGACAACAAGCAGAAGAAGGCTGCTTGGAGAGAGAGGGCGGAGAGTATGGGTTACACTTTGGAGGTGCTCCTCAGCTGGTGGAAGCACATGCACACCTGCTACGGGAAGCTGCACCTGAAGAAATCTGGCCAGGCCACTGTTAAGCTGATAGACAGAGAGACCTACGTCATGGCCAGGTGCAGCTTCCTGGAGGGTGAGGTCCGCCACCGAGGAGCACCAGCAGCCCCTCTCACGACCCTCTCTCTCTGGCAGCCTGCTGCCACCCAGTCCTCTTCTGGCCGAGAGTCAGTCCCTGTCTCCAGGCAAGTTTATGTGGAGCGTTCCACGGCGGAGAACCCGCGGACAGGTGTGGTAAATGTGGTGGAGTGCGTGGAGGACTCCCTGGTGCGGTGGGAGAAAGGAGACATCGAGTCCACCACACTCCTAGCCGCATCCACCCCCCCCAGCTCCGCCTCCGCAGAAAGGCAGAGAGCCGGACAGCTGGAGGGGTAGAGCCACAATGTCCTGCTGGAGATCAGGGACACCATCCGCACCAGCATAGATCTCTCTCAAAGAGACCATGTAAATAACAACCGCAGCCTACACTTTCTGTCTATCACTTTCTCTCTCTCTCGTTTTAACTTTTTTTCTTTCTCCCCCTCCCTCCCTCCCCCTCCCCCTCCCCACTTCCCAACCCACAAACCCATGGAATAACTGTAAGGAAATTTGGCCACATTCTCTTGGTCTCTGACAAGATACAAAAAGAAATCTTGCATTGGAAAAGGAGTGACAGGCTGTTACATCACAGTACCATGAGGTTGCCATCTTAGATCGCTGCATGCACTTCATAGAAGTATCATCCCAAGCAGCAGCGCGCCCACACAGGCATGCGTACACATCCTGCAACTCAGTCCAAAGTGGCTGGAAAATATAGTCCCTGGGCGCCTCCCAAAGATGATTGACAGGCAAAGTATGGGATGACCCCACCCACCCATCACCAAAGCAGCATCCACTGAATCCTTGCAAAACTGGGCAAAAGCCAGGGGAGCAGATGGAGCCGAGTCGAGCCAAATCTGTCTCACTACTTGACTGCAGGAGGAAATGATAGATGGTGACTTCCAGCCTTGATTGGTGCTGGATGCACAACCTGCCCTTTGCCCTGAGACCCTGTGCTGTACCACAGCCAACACTGCTGCTGTTGCCAGGGGCGAACTGGGAGGATCACATTGTGGCTTCACATAATGAGCTCCAGGAGAAGGAGTGGTCCAGGGATAGGATTCTACCCAGTTCGGACCAGTTTGGGAGAACTGTTTGTTACGATTCTGCGCAATACAGAGAACGAGCAAATCGTGCCACTGTCTGGCCCCGCACCATCACTCTTTATCTTGCATGCACACCATCACTGCCTTTTCAGCCATGCTTTTTGCTGACCTCACTTTCTCACCTTTCTGCGTGCCTTTTTTTAAAAATAAAAACTTTTTTTATTGATCACATCATTAAAATATTGGACACAGTGTGGTCATTCTGCATCATTTTTGCCATACATACTAAAGTATATGCTATATATCTTATATCCATTTATACGCTTAACTTATATCCATTGTATTATCCATCGTATTCCATTGTAATTATTTAAGCCCATGTCACACTGGCCAACGGATGCAAAATGGACACAACGGATGAGCAAAATGTTCCATCCGTTGTTATCCACTCTCAAAAGGGGCAAAAATTTGCATAACCAGAGCGGATAACACGGACGTGGGGAGGACACAGGGCGGATGCAAAGCATATGCGGAACGGAAGCCCAGCGGATGGAAGTGGATGGGAGCGGATGGCGCAACCGCAGGGCTTTCAGGGGGCCTCAGCGAAGCGGACGCAGAACGGATACAGCGGAAGCAGAGTGGACGCCAAACAGATGAAGCGGATGCACAGCGGAAGCCTAGCAGATGCACAGCGGAAGCGGAACGGATACCGAGCGTTAATTGCGCATGCAGGGGGGAAGTATTACATAAGCCCCCCAGATATAAAGGGAAGCAGCTCGCACGTGGCCAGCATTCCAAGGAAAGACCTGCTGCTGGACACTTCAAGTTCCTTGCCTGCCCTGCCAGCCTGCCTTCCAGCCAGCCTTGGTGCCTGCCTGCCTGCCAGCCTTCCTGCAAGCCTTGGTGCCTGCCTCCCTGCCAGCCTTCCTGCCAGCCTTGGTGCCAGCCTCCCTGCCAGCCTTTCTGCCAGCCTTGGTTTCTGCCAGCCTCCCTGCCAGCCAGCAACCCCACAACCATGCGGAAGCACAGCAAGCCTCAGCCATCTGCTGCCAGCCCTGACAAGAGGGACAGGGCTACCATCCCACCCCCTGGCCCTCATTCTGGTTCTGCTGGGGCTTCTGCAGCAGGGGCTCGCTCTTCTGGGGCTGGGGCTTCTGCTGCTTCTGCTGCTTCTGCTTCTGGAGGAGCTGATGACAAGCACTCCAGCACCAGCCACCTCCATAGCTCCTGCACCCTTCACCCCTGAGACTGAGCGACCAAGAGGAGTGCCAGAGACTCATTTTTGTCTTATAGCTTGTTGTTAATAAAGTCTATTTTTGATTCACACACTTGCTTCATTTCTTTTTTTTAATAAAGTCTTGCTGGAAACTTTTATAAATGGTTTAAGCCTTTGCTTACTTGTGGTATGGGTTAAGATAGCTGTGGGATGGGCAGGGATACCTGTGGGATGGGCAGGGATACCTTTGGGATGGGTAATAGCTGTGGGATAGATAAACCCCCAGTGTAAGCATAGTGGGACTGTAGGGTCCACCCTCCCAGGTGCCACACCTACGGCCCTTTATTATCAATAATAATGTAAGCATTGATCCACACATGTCAACATAAACACAACTCTTTATTAAACGCCCTGTTCATTGCAGGCCAACCAAACATACATGGCCCAATCTCACCTGTGTGATGAGACAGGCTGAAGGAAGCATCCATTAAGCATCTACCATCCTGTCTTGCCACTCCACTGCTCCAGCTGGGGAGTTGCACCATTGTCTCAGGAGGTTGCGCTGCTTCTTCGCTTCATTTGAGGCTCTGTTGGGGCCTTGCACATCCTCAGTGTCGATCAGGTTTCGCCCTTGCCTCCATTCCCCAGGCTCCATGTCCCCATTGACTTGTTGGAGGTCCATGAGCCTGTTCTGCAAGACTGGGTAGCGGGTGCGCATGAGATTGTGTAGGATGCAGCAAGCTTCCATGATCCTCCTCACGGTCTCTGGGCAATGCTGCATGATGGTGAGAAGTACCTGGAACCTGTTGGCCAGGATGCCAAAGGCATTCTCCACCACCCGTCTTGCCCTGGACAGCCTGTAGTTGAAGATCCTCTCTTCACGGGTGAGGAGTCTGGAGGTGTAGGGCTTCATGAGGTATGTTGTGAGGGAGAAGTCGTCATCCCCCACGATGAAGTAGGGCACATCTTGTGTGTCGTTGGACAGGGGTTCTGGATCTGGGAAGCCCACGATGAGGTTGTGTTCCAGCCCCTCCTTGAGGTGACTGGCGTTGTATACCTGGGCATCTGAAGATGAGCCGTTGCCTGAAGCATCAATGTACATGAGTGAGTGCCACCTTGAGCCCAGGTTCCAGGCTGGGCCGGAAGCTGGTGTTTGCCTTGGTCAACCTGGGTGTCAGCCGCTGCACAACTTCGTCAAACATGGCTGGAGGCATCCTCATGAAGTTCTGGAACTCCCGAGTGTCTTCGCTCCTGAGCTCCACCATCAGCTTGTTGTACAGTCCGTCCTCCGCTCTACTGGCGAACCATCTTCGGACCCAGACTCTTTTTGGGTGGCTCCTTTTCTTCTCACAGTAGTGTTCACAGAGCCTGCAGATGGCTTCGCACTGTTGCAGAACGATGGTGGCTGCCGAAAGGACTTTGTTACAATCCACAGTTGACATGATTGGATGCTGTGGAAGAGGAAGAGTCAGATGAAGGCTGCAGAGGTCTGCACCGCTGGGCTGCTTTTCTGAAAGTGCGATGCAGGTGAGTTGCTCCCCCTTTTTATAGGCCGTATAGGTTTTCCGCTAGGCATCCTCTAGGCATCCTGTAGACATCCTTAATATCCGAGATAGGTCTCCTCTGCAAACGTTTTTTCCGCTTTAAACGCTTTGTTTCCATGCTGCATCCGTTCTGCATCTGTTCTGCATCTGTTCCGCATCCGTTCTGCTTCCTCTCTGCGTCCGGGCAGATGCGAGTTGCGCGGATGAGCAGCGGACGCCAAGCAGATATAGTGGATGCGTAGCGGATGCAGAATGGACGAACTGGATACATTTTCCGCGCAAAAGTTTTAGGCAGCCCAAAACTTTTGGAGTGGATGAAACGTCCATAAACGGATGCTGGATGGATAGAGAGGAAGCCAAACGGAGGCAGTGAGTATATCGCGTTTTCGAACGGATGGCAAGCTTTTTTGTCCATTTTACATCCTCTTTGCATCCATTGGTTCAGTGTGACATGGGCTTTAGTATCAGAACAATGTGATCACAATTATCCATGATAAAAAGCCAATCTGTTGATAAATCTAGATCTGCTGCCATCTGTCTTTACAGTATTTACTTTTCAAATATTTATGGTGGTGCCTTAGTGGTGGAATCCATCATGTGAAAATGGCCAATACAAGCTTGTTGGATTCATGGGCAGTAACAACTCTGGATCCAATTCTGCTATCCGGATCCCATTGCATAGGGGATATGCAATGATTGTCTGCCTTTCCTAAAGATCCAGTTGCTCTGATTCAATAGTTACCTGAGATTCATCCCAGCCAGTAAGATAGATGTTGTAGCTGAGAAAATCTGTCTGATTCTTTTCTTGCATTTGAGCCTCCACTGATTGTAAGAGATCAGCAAACCATTCAAAGGCATGGGTATCTCGGCAGAGCCAATAAAAATAGATCTGAGGGAATAAAATTGAATTTGTTCACATTGTTACATCCTATTTAGTTAGGTGACATCATCCACTTTTTCCCCTTTAAACCCATAAAATAGTATCACATCTGACAATCCCTTGGCTATAATAATGTAGGTATCAACTAGCATAGAAGTGAAAGAAATATTTAAAATGTGAGTTGATTTTCTTCATTCAGAGTAACAGAAACATCAATACACAGCTGGCAAACCCAGATGTCTTTCCCAAGTTCAACTGTATTAAGTTCATGTTTTTACTTTCAAGAGAGTACTAAGCTCATGTTTTAAACGCTAGTCTAATGCTTTTGCAAGAGAACATTAAACACAGTGAACTTGAAAAACTAATAAGTGTCAGTTTTTACACTTTTTACAGTAACACCTCAGTCAGGTGTTCAGTATCACTAAGCCAAAATAGGAAGTCCCTGTCATCTGAGTCCTGATAATTTTGTCACCTCTGGAAGCATTGCTGCTTTTCTGTGGCTTCTACCAACAAAGGTTCTGTGTGACCATATTCTTTTCACTATTCTTATTATTACAATTTCTGACTCACTAGAAATTTTTGTGATTGGCCAATAAGACTCACATGCAGTTCCTATTTGCATGTTATCATTTGTGTAATATTGTGTTTATCTTAATTCCCTTGGGAAAGTGTCATTTTATCTGCTCCATTCCAAGTTTAGAAGTTTATTGTTATTATGCATGAAGCAAGAGGAGCCAAGCAAATGCCAATTGCTAACTGCATCAGCAACCAAATCGTCATCAAAGAATAATTTTTTCATAGAAAACTGTGTTAGAAAAAGAGCGTGTTGGAAGAAATGCAAATAAAAAACTATAGACCCATATCTTTACTGAATGCTGACTATAAAATATATGCTTCAATAATGGCAGAGAGACTAAAAAGGTTTCTAAATGAATTTATATGTTCAGATCAAAATGACTTTTTGCCTAAGAGACAGATTAAAAACAATATGATAATAATTTTAAATACATTGGAACACTATGAAGCACATCCTGGAAAACAAATGGTGTTGATCTTAGATGCACAGAAAGCATTTGACAACATAAATTGGCAATTTATGTTGTTACAACTAAAATATATGGACTTTGGTGAGAGATTTATTAACATGATACCATAAACAAATATCAAAGGTGATGATAAATGGAGATACGACAGAGAATTTTAATATCAAAAAGGCATGACAAGGATGTCCACTATCTCCTTTTCTAGCATATTGACATTGGAAGTGTGAAATAGAAATATTAGACAAGACATGATAGCGGTCTTCCAATATTTGAGGGGCTGCCACAGGGAGGAAGGGGTCAAGCTATTTTCTAAAGTGCCTGTAGGCCAGACAAGGAAAAATGGATGAAAACTGAACAAGGAGAGATTTAATCTGGAAATAAGGAGAAACTTTCTAACAATAAGAACAATCAACCAATGGAACAGCTTGCCCTCGGAAGTTGTGGGAGTGCCATCACTTGAGACTTTCAAGAAGAGATTGGACTGCCATTTGATAGAAATGGTGTAGGCTCTCCCACTTGGGCAGGGAGTTGGACTAGATGACCTACAAGGTCCCTTCCAACTCTGATTATCTGTTATCTGTTAAATTAAAGGTATGGAAATAAAAAAGAAACAATATAAATTACAGGCATCAGCGGATGATTTGGTCTTTATCTTGAAAGACCCACAAGAAATGGATTCAAACTAATTAGGAAAATAGAAGAATATGGTGAAGTTGCAGGACTGCAAATAAATAAAGAAAAAAACCCCAAAATAATAGTTTACAAATATACAGAAAAAAGAACTAACGAGGAAATTTAGTTTTATACATAGTCAAGAAAGTTATTATAAATTGGCACAACAAATTAAAATGGATTTAGAGAAGTGGAAAAATCTACAGCTATCATTGATGGGAAGAGTAGCCATCATAAAAATGAATATCCTGCCAAGATTACTATATTTATTTCAAACAATACCAATAAAACTGGAGAAAAATATTTTGAAAAATTAAATAAAACAATATTAAACAGTATTTGGCAAGGATAAACTTGAAAATGTTGCAAGATTCTAAAAGTAAAGGTGGTTTTGGGCTACTAGATTGGGACTATATTATCAAGCTTCAAAACTCACATGAGTTAAAGAATGGATTGGATTGAGGAACAAGAAATTACTGACTTGGAGGGACATGATCTTGGACCAGGTTGGCATGCTTTTTTATGATATGGAAAAAGCAAAATACAAAGCTATTTCCAAAGACACTGTGTTAGGAATGTTTTATTCACACAGAGGAAGTAAGATCCAGCTGTGATTGGGAGAAACACACACACACAGGCGTACACATATCTCCCTTACTTTTCTGGGCTATAAAATTAAAATTTAGAGACGTACTTTCTTTCCATGCAGCCTTTGAACTCAACACTCAAAAACCCTTTAAAACCTTTGTTCCAAATGGCCAAGGTCCAGGAAACTCACCCACAGACTCAATGGGTCTGCTGCTGGCCAAGGTCTGCTTACCTGGACCAAATCCATTGGTCAGGTTAGCTTGGAGTCCCATCTGCTGAGTGCCAAATTGTTGGAAGAAATATCCTTCTGGGTTCAGTTCCAAGTGGGGAAAAAGACACTGGATTCATGGAAGTTGCTTGGAAAGAAGGTTTAATGGTGGATAGAACCACATGCCTTGGAGCTCCTGAGCGAAACGGGAAGAAATGCTGAGAGTCCCTTGGTTTTATACCCTCTCTGTGCTTTGAACTTGCTTCCTGTTCCTGTGGCAAGAAATGTATCTTGATTGGTTGTCAGACTCCCATCGGGCCATGCAGGGGTAGCTTGGTTGAATCCTGCTGGGTGATGCAATCTTCCCAGGTACCATGTGGTGAGATGGGTAGAGGGCTAATCCTATCATTCCCTAATCCCATCACCCTGGTGCTGAAGTGGAGTAGGGAGCTGCAGGAAGCTGCTTTGTCTTTAAAGACATGTTTCTCCTTTTCTCATCCAGGGAAATATAATATCCTGCCTTTTTATATTTCCTAGAAAATTTTATTCTTCTAGGATAGGGGTGGGTGCTAACTTTCTACAAAAGAAACACTGTTTTAAAATCAGGAAGAAAATGATAATGTTAAGTTGCCGATGCTATTAGCTGAGTATAAAACAAAAAATATTGTGAGAACATAAGAGAAAAAAGCAGTTATTGGGGCATGTTTATGCTATAGTTAGAGACAAGTATGGACAATTCCTAATTTATTCACATAATCTGTCTCCATATATATATATATATATATATATATATATATATATATATATATAT
>BLBF01010194.1:0-30167 GCA_015471245.1 Laticauda colubrina | reverse complement strand
TAGAGACATATGGTGAGATGGCTGGCTTGAAAATAAATAAAGATAAAACAAAGATTTTGACAAAAAATATGTTGTTGAGACAAAGAGAAGAACTGACAGATCTTTTGAAAATTCAAATTACAAACAAGGTTAAGTATTTGGGGATATATTTGACAGCAAGATGTAGCACATTAAAAGAGAATAATTATATTAAACTTAAACAACAGATAATTACAGATTTGAAGAAATGGGAAAATTTACAATTGTCATTAATAGGGAGAATTTCAACAATTAAGATGAATATTTTACCTAGAATTTTATTTCTCTTTCAAACAATACCAATTAGACTTGGAAAAGACTATTTTGAAGATTTAAATAAAACTATGTTGAAGTTTATATGGCAAGGTAAAAAAGCGAGAATAAAGCTAAAACTTTTGCAAGATGCTAGAAATAGAGGAGGTTTTGGTCTGCCTAATTGGGAATTGTATTATCAAGCTGCAAGTTTGATGTGGGTCAAAGAATGGATAACATTAAGAAAACATAGATTGTTGACATTAGAAGGACATGACTTACTGTTGGGTTGGCATGCTTTTTTATGGTACAAGGGAACTAAAACACAGGGGTATTTCAGAAGACATTATATACGGGAGTCTTTGTGGTTAAATTGGGAGAAGATAAAAAAACAATGTTATTTGAAAATTCCAATTTGGTTATCGACTATTGAAGCATTTTCCTATCCTATGATTTATAAAAAGGAACAAACAGTTAGATATGGGGAACTGTTGGATGAAAAGGGTGGACTTAAAACGATCCAAAATTTAGAGGAACAAGGTATAAGGATGAATTGGTTTTCATATGCGCAAATACACTCAAGATATCTTGAAGATTTTAAAACGGAAGGATTCTATGATAAACAGACTGATTTAGATAAGATATTGATGGGTACTGATGAGAAAGTGATTAAAAAGTTATATGGTTATTTATTGGGAATTAAGCTAGAGGAAGAACAAGTTAAAGAAACTATGATTGCATGGGGGAAGAATTTTGGATATGGAATTGATTTAGAACAATGGCAAAAATTGTGGTCTCAAAATTATAAAATGACAATGTCAATAGCATATAAAGAAAACTTGTATAAGATGTTTTACAGGTGGCACCTTCCCCCGACAAGAATAGCAAGAATGTTCAAGAATAAATCTGAAAAATGTTGGAAATGTCATCAGATACCTGGCTCATACTATCATATGTGGTGGACTTGTGAGAATGCTAGAAAATATTGGACTAAAATTCACATGTGGTTGGAAAAAATGACAAAGAAACACATAGACTTGAAGCCAGAGATCTTTTTATTGGGAATTTTACCTGATATATATAATAAAGACTTGAAATATTTGATTGTAAATGTATTAACGGCGGCTAGGATTGTATTTGCTAAAAACTGGAAGAATGAGAAAATACCATTGCAGGAAGAAATTATTAAGAAAATATTGGAATGTGCTGAGATGAGTAGATTGACATTTGAAATTAGAGAACAAGAAGATAAACAATTTTATGCAATTTGGGATTTTTTTTATCAATGGTTAGATGATAAAATACAATAATAGAACATTAATACTATATATATGAAGAGTTTTTTAGGATTGATTGTTATGATTATACGACAAATTATAGAATAATTTGTTTGAAGTATTGTTATCTCGCAAAGCATGAATGATTAAAAGTATAGTCAGAAAAAAGATTTTTTTATTTTTATTTTTTTCTTTAGTAATATTAGAATATGGATTGACAATATGAGTGGTTATGCAATATAATTGTAATTGACACTATAAAATGAATGCACAAAACTGATGAACCAACCGATACACCGGAAGTATATATGAGAATAGATGTTTTTAATGTTTTGTATGTTTGTTTGTTTGTAGAAAATTAATAAAAACTTTAATTAAAAAAAAAAAAAAGTTCTGGAATGCCCGAGTGTCTTCGTTCCTGAGCTCCACCATCAGCTTGTTGTACAGTCCGTACTCTGCTCTTCTCCCGATCCATTTTCGGACCCAGACGCTTCTTGGCCGCCTCTTTTTCTTCCCGTAGTAGAGTTCATAGAGCCTGTAGATGGCTTCGTACTGTTGCAGAAGGATGGTGGCTGCCAAAAGGACTGTGGTACAATCCACGGTGGACATGACTGGATGCTGTGGAAGAGGAAGAGTCAGATGAAGGCTGCAGAGGTCTGCACAGGTGGGCTGCTGGTCTGAAAGTGAGATGCAGACGAGTTGCTCCCCCTTTTTATAGGCAATATAGGTGTCCCTTTGCATCCTCTAGGCATCCTCTAGGCATCCTCTAGACATCCTTAATATCTGAGATAGGTCCCCTCTGCGAACGTTTTTTCCGCTTTAAACGCTTTGTTTCCATGCTGCATCCATTCTGCATCCGTTCTGCATCCGTTCCGCGTCTGTTCCGCTTCCTCCCTGCGTCCGGGCGGATGCGAGTTGCGCGGATGCGCAGCGGATGCCAAGCGGATATAGCGGATGCATAATGGATGTGTAACGGATGCATAGCGGATGCGTAGCGGATGCAGAACAGACGAACTGGATACATTTTCCGCGCAAAAGTTTTGGGCAGCCCAAAACTTTCGGAGTGGATGAAACGTCAATAAACGGATGCTGGACAGATAGGGAGGAAGCAAAACGGAGGCAGTGAGTACATTGCGTTTTTGAACGGATGGCAAGGTTTTTTGTCCGTTTTACATTCTCTTTGCATCTGTTGGTTCAGTGTGACATGGGCTTTAAATAAGAAGACAGAAGTCTGAAGGGAAATAGCAATCTGGCAGTGAAAGGAACCCAGAGATCGAAGCCGATTTAGTTGATTAAATATTGATTGGTGTTTTAGACTTGTTCTGATAAATTTGGAATTGATTTCGACTGATTATTTAGGAATTTGGAGTTTAATTTGATGGATTTGTGACTTGTAAAAGAAGAACAGTAGAAAAAAGTAAAGGCCATGTCCCATCGGCCGACAGATGCAAAAAGTATGTAAAAAGGACACAGCGGATGAGAAAATGTTCCATCCATTATTATCCGATCTCAAAAAGTGCCCCAAATTTGCATAAACAGAGCGGACAAAAACGGAAAGGAACGGATGGGGAGAGGACGTAGTGAGGATGTAAAGCGGATGCTCCACGGAAGCCTAGCGGATGGAAGCGGATGGAAGCGGATGGCACATCCGTAGGGCTTCCGGGGGAGCACAGCAAAGCAGACGTGCAGCAGAAGGAGCGGATGCAGAGCAAATTCATCATGGATGCCTAGCGGATGCCTAGCGGATGCAAAGCGTTCACTGTGCATGCGGGGAGGATGCATTGCGTCAGCCCCGCAGATATAAAAGGATGCAGCTCGCAAGCAGGTCACCATTCAGAGGAAAGACCTGTTGCCAGACACACCTCCAGCCAACAACCATGGGGAAGAAGAGGAAGCCTGTGCCTACTCCTGCCAGCCCTGGCAAGAAGGACAGGGCCACCATCCCACCTCCTGGTGCTGACTCTGCTTCTTCTGGGGCTTTTGCTACTGGTGCTGACTCTGCTGGTGCTGGGGCTTCTGCTGGTGCTGCTCCTGGTGCTGGTGCTTCTGATGGTGCTTACTCTGCTGGTGCTGCTCTTGGTGCTGGTGCTTCTGCTGGTGCTGACTCTGCTGGCGCTGCTGCTCCTGGTTCTGCTGGTGGTGCTGGTCCTGCTGGTGCTGTGGGTCCTGCTGGTGCTGCTGGTGCTGCTGGTGCTGCTTTTGGTGCTGTTGTTGTTGCTGCTGCTGCTGGTGTGGTGTGGTGGACCAGCCCCGAGAACCTCAAAGACCTCCTGATGAGGGCCCAGAAGGCCCTGCCAGAGGGAGGAAGAGGCAATCGCGTGATAGGGAGAGGAGACAGTACTCCATCGAAGAGGAACATGAGGATGAGGTGCTCGAATGCCTGAGGGAGAACGAGTACCTCTGGCGAAAGGGACACAGGCTCTATCGAGACACCAAGAGGAAGCAGGCGGCTTGGAGACAGAAGGCGGAGAGCCTGGGCTACACTTCGGAGGTCCTCCTCGGGTGGTGGAAGCACATGCACACCTGGTACAGGAAGATGCACCTCAAGAAATCTGGCCAGGCCGTGGTCAAGCTCACCGAGCGGGAGACCTACGTGATGGCCAAGTGCAGCTTCTTGGAGGGTGAGGTCCACCACCGAGGAGCAGCCCCTCTGTCAACCCTCACTCTCAGGCAGCCCACAGAGAGCCAGTCCTCTTCTGGGCAAGAGTCAGCTCCTGTGTCCAGGCAGGTATCTGTGGAGCACCCCACGACGGAGACCCCCCCGACAGCTGCACTCCCTGTGGCGGAGTGCGTGGAGGACCCCCTGACGCAGTTGCAGCAAGGAGAGGCCGCTGACACCAGAGACCACCACACCCACACCCAGCTCCACCTCCACAGAAAGCAGGCAGAGAGCCAGACCGGAGGGACAGAGCCACACTGTCCTGCTGGAGATCAGGGACACCATCAAAAGCAGCATAGATCACCTCTCTCAGCTGGTACACACCGACGTCACACACCTACGTCAACCAGACCCTGATGGACATGTCCGAATCCCAGTACCAGGTGATCAAGGAGAGGATCACAGGTCTTGTGCACAACCCTCCAGGCCCTGCAGAACCTGCTCTGACCCAGTCCAGGTCTGCTCCTCCACCCCAGGTGATGTCACACCCCTTCCAAGGCTTTCCACAGGCCCTCACCAACCAAGGCTACAACTACCAGGAGTTCCAACAGCACAGGCAGCCCTTCCCAGTCCAGTCACAGGTTCATCGTACGCCACTGATGCCACCGATGCCACCGATGCCACAGACGCCACAGATGCCATCAACGCCACAGATGCCACCGACACCACAGATGCCACTGACGCCACCGATGCCACCGATGCCTCACCTCGCTCAGCTGCAGACCAGACAGCCCCACTACACTCCTCCTTCCTCCACCCCACAGCCAAGCCCGGCCTCAGAACAACTGTCATTGGTCTTGGGACTGACACCCCATGTCATGGAGGAAGGGGCTCTCAACATGGCAGGACTGAGCCAGCTCTCTAAGAGCTTCCTCCACACACCATCCCCTGTTGTCCTCTCGGGACCAGGCACCCCAATGGCGCCTAAGACCAGCACTCCAGCCACTGCCACCTCCACAGCACCTGGACCCTTCACCCCTGAGACTATGGGCATGCCTCAGAGTGACTGAGAAGAGAGCCAGAGACTGGGTTGCTACCTGTTGACTTTATCTTTGCTTGGGACACTTTACTTGGGTTTTACAGTTTGTTATTAATAAAGGTTATCTTTGCTTCACACACTTGGTTCAGTTCTTTTAGTCAATAAAGTCTTGGTGGAAACTTTTAGAAATGGTTTAAGCCTTTGCATGCTTGTGGGATAGGTAAGGATAGCAGTGGGATGGGCAGGGATACCTGTGGGATGGGTAATAGCTATGGGATAGTTTAGGATAGCAGTGGGATGGGCAGGGATACCTTTGGGATGGGTAATAGCTGTGGGATGGGTAATAGCTGTGGGATGGGTAAGGATACCTGTGGGATGCGCAGGGATATCTGTGGGAGGGGTAATAGTTGTGGGATAGATAAACCTCCAGTGCAAACATAGTGGGACTGTATGGTCCACCCTCCCAGGTGCCACACCTATGGCCCTTTATTATCAATAACAATTTAATCATTCATCAACACATTTCAACATAAACACAACTCTTTATTAAATGCCCTGTTCATTGTAAGGCCACTCAACATACATGGCACAATCTCATCAGTGTGATGAGACAGGCTGAAGGAAGCATCCATTAAGTATCTACCATCCTGTCTTGCCACTCCACTGCTCCAGCTGGGGAGTTGCACCAGTGTTTCAGGAGGTTGCGCTGCTTCTTCCCTTCACGTGAAGCTCTGTTTGGGCCTTGCACATCCACAGTATCTATCAGGTTTCACCCTTGCCTCCATTCACCAGGCTCCATGTCCCCATTGCCTTGTTGGCGGTCCACGAGTCTGTTCTGCAACACTGGGTAGAGGGTGTGCATGAGATTGTGCAGGATGCAGCAAGCTTCCATGATGTTCCTCATGGTCTCTGGGCGATGCTGCATGGTGGTGAGAAGTACCTGGAACCTGTTGGCCAGGATGCCAAAGGTGTTCTCAACCACCCGTCTTGCCCTGGACAGCCTGTAGTTGAAGATCCTCTCTTCACAGGTGAGGCATCTGGAAGTGTAGGGCTTCATGAGGTCGGTTCTGAGGGAGAAGGCGTCATCCCCCACGATGAAGTAGGGCACATCTTGTGTGTCGTTGGGCAGGGGGTCTGGATCTGGGAAGCCCATGATGAGGTTGCGTTCCAGCCCATCCTTGAGGTGACTGGCGTTGTATACCTGGGCATCTGAAGATGACCCGTTGCCTGAAGCATCGATGTACATGAACTTGTAGTCAGCATCGACCATGGCAAAGAGGATGATGCTGAAGAAGCTCTTGTAGTTGTGATAAGTGGAACCTGACTTGGCTGGAGCTTTGCAGGCCATGTGCTTGCCATCTATGGCTCCAACGGTGTGGGGGAAGTTCCACTTCTGATACCACTGCTCTGCAACTTTCTTCCAGCCTTCTTCAGTGGAGGGGCACTGGAGGAGCTCCTCCAGGTATTCTTCGATGATGGCCTGCACCACTTCTCTGACCAACAATGCTGATGGTGTTGTGTGGCACCCTCCAGGCGCACTGCATGTTTCTGTACATGGTCCCAGAGGCCAGGTGGCGCAGAGTCAGTGCCACCTTCAGCCCAGGGTCCAGGCTGGGCCGGAAGTTGGTGTTTGCCTTGGTCAACCTGGGTCTCAGCCACTCCACAACTTCGTCAAACATGGCTGGCGGCATCCTCAGGAAGTTCTGGAATGCACAAGGGTCTTCGTTCCTCAGCTCCACCATCAGCTTGTTGTACAGTCCGTACTCGGCTCTTCTCGCGATCCATCTTCGGACCCAGACACTTCTTGGACGCCTCCTTTTCTTCCAGTAGAACAGGTGAAAGAGCCTGTAGAGGGCTTCGCACTGTTGTAGAATGATGGCGGCTACCAAAAGGAGTGTGTGATGATCCATGGTGGAGATGACTGGATGCTGTGGAAGAGCAAGAGCAAGATGAAGGCTGAAGAGGTCTGCACAGCAGGGCTGCTGGACTGAAAGTGAGATCCAGGTGATTTCTCCCCCTTTTTATAGGAAATATAGGTTTTCCGTTAGGTCTCCTTTTGCATCCTCTAGACATCCTGCAGACATGCTAAATATCCGAGCTACATCCCCTATACGAATGTTTTTTCTGTTTTAATGCTTTCTATGCGAGCTGCATCCATTTTCATCCTTTCTACGTCCGTGCCACGAACGCTGCGTGTCCATTCTGTGTCCGTTTCGCTTCCTCCCTGTGTCCATTTTCCGAGTGGATGTGAGTTGTGCGGATGCGCAGCAGATGCCTAGCGGATATAGCAGACACGTAACGGATGACGACTGACATATAATGGATGTTCCCCGTATGCATAGCGGATGTAGAACGGACGTGTTGGATACTTTATCTGCTCAAAAAGTTTTGTGCAGCTCATAACTTTTTGAGCGGATGAAATCTCAGTAGACGGATGCTGGACAGATAGAGAGTATGAAAAACAGACACAGTGAGTACAGAACGGATGCATTGCATTAACCAATGAGTGGCAAGTGTTTCTCTCCATTTTACATCCTCTTTCCATCCGTTGGTGCAGTGTGGCATGGGCTTAAGAGACAGGACTGAACCCAAGAACGGAAGTGACATTTTGAGACTATACACAGAGAAGAGAAGCTGATGTAACAGACTGTGACTAAACAAAACATGAACGGACAAGGAAAGGAAAGTGACTGAATATTACTGGACTTCTTTTCATAGAATATAATTCATGAAGTAACATTTTGGTTAAGGTTTGATTGAATTTATTAAGAATTTAAAATTTTAAATGACATGAAATTGTGAAGACTGATGAAATACTATTTTGATGATTATTGATTGATTGATTATCAACAACCTATGAAATAAGTAAGGTTTTATATATATAAGAAGTGGAATACAGAATTGTTTAAAGGAAACTGAACTTTACAGTTAAAGATAAAGAATATAGTTGATATACCATAATATAATAATATAAAATAGTTGTATAAGAACAATTTATAGTAAGTATATTTTAGGATATTATATTACACCCTCTCTCTCTTTTCTTTCTCATTTTGATAAAATCCTTCCTGTCATCTCTTTTGCTCCCTCCCTTCTTAATCTTCTTTAATTTTGGTGATTCAGTTAGATTCAGATTCTATAAAAGATTAAATCAAATCTGAATAATTTGGAATATCTTAAGTTGAGAAAGTTATTTATATTTTAAGGAAAACTATTGAATAGAATTAATAACAAAAGAAAAATTAAATAGTGAATGGTAAAGTGGGAAGATATCTATAATAAAGTTAGGAATATGACCAGTACTACAACAGCGAACTTGAAAGGGAAAAAACCAATGTCTGGTTTCTCAATGTCTATTGCATCTCCAGTAGGCTAAAAAACAATAGAAGGAATGTTGAATACAGAAAAGACAAGCAACACAGCCAACATGCAGACGATGCAAGTAACATTAACAGCTATTCAGGAAACGATGCTTAAAATGCAGAAGACAATGGTAAATAACCATACAGATATGAAGATGGAAATGGGAGAAATGAAGGGTAAGATTCAAAATTTAGAGGAGAAGATGGGAACAATCCAACAGACACTGGAGAAGAATGAACAAAGAATAAAGAAACCAAAGCTGCACAAACAGATAAGAGATTGGAAGGGATGGATAGGAAAGTAATAGAGATGAACAGAGATAAAGAAGATTCGATTATCCACCTCGAAATGGAACGTGCAGCATTCTATTTGAGATTCCAAAATGTATTGGAATCCAAAGACCAAGACCTGGGAGACATAATGTCCCACTTAATTGCAGAGGCATTGCAAAGGGATGAGGTCCACTGAATCCATCCAAACTAAGCCAGATGAAACAAGCTGCCTAGAGAGGTCCACATCATACAAGAGATATTGTATATAGAATCACAGAGGATGAGCCAATGGTGTATAAAGAAAAAGAGATCAGGATCTTGAAAAAAATTCTGAGGCGGGTAAGAGAGTTGAGGAAGGATTACAGATCTCTGGCAATACTCCTGAATAAATGAAACATCTGGTTTGAGGGCTGGTCCCAGATGGAATGCTGGTGATGTGGCAAGAAAGAAGAGTAAAAATTGATAGTATTAAAAAGGCGCAAGAACTTTATGATCAGTTGATGGAAACAGAGGAAGAGGGGAGCAGCAAAATAGAGTCAGAAAGCAAGAGTCAGGAGGACCAACAAGAAGATCAGAAACAGGGAATACAGGAAATGGA
The DNA here is from genome assembly GCA_015471245.1 of Laticauda colubrina. Taxonomy (NCBI): domain Eukaryota; kingdom Metazoa; phylum Chordata; class Lepidosauria; order Squamata; family Elapidae; genus Laticauda; species Laticauda colubrina. Next base: position 20,749 of record BLBF01010194.1, on the reverse strand, counting down.
TCAAGAAGAGAGAGGCAAAGAAAAGAAAGAATACCCAAGGAGAGAAGGCCTAAGAGTAAGACTTCAAAGAGAAGCAAGAATCAACAGAAGATTTAGGTAGACTTAGAATCTACAATGGAAGAAGAGATAAAACTACTCTCAATAAACATCAATGGATTAAACTCCCAGATCAAGAGGGAACAAATATTAACCAAACTAACTAAACAAAACATCAATATTATATTCCTACAGGAGGTACATATGCCAAAACAACATAAAAAAATATCTAGAATATCCCAAGTTGGGTGTATTATTTACAGCATTGGCAGATCAAAAGAAAAGGGGGGTAGCAATTTACGTAAAAAAAGGGATAAATGCAAAAAAAACTATGCAGATGAACAAGGAAGAATTTTAATGATACAAATTAATTTACATCAAAACAAATACTATTGGTGGGGATATACACCCCTAATGGTAACCAGAAGAAATTTTATAAGGGACTATATGATAAAATAATTAGTGTAGGTGAAGAAAATATTTGTTTGATAGCGGACTTTAATGCCATTGTTGATGTTATAAAAGATTATATTAGTATGGAACAGACTAGGAAGAAAAAAAAAGAGAGAATTCTGCCAAAAATTTTTTTTTAAATTTAACACATGAGACCAATTTGGAAGATATATGGAATCCAAATGAGAAGAAATATACGTTTTATTCTGGTCCACAAAAGTCATGGTCTAGAATAGATATTGTATGGGTTAATGGGGCAATCAAGAAAGACATCAGTGAAGTAGAGATAATGCCTAATATAGGGGCTGATCATAGTCCGGTTAAAATTACATGGAAAGGATAAATAAAAGGAAAAGGAGATGGATATTAAATTTATAAATAACAAAAGAAAAAGAATATATTCAAAGAATTGAAAATGAGTTAGAAATATTCTTTAAGGTTAATTTAAAACAACATACAAGCTTACAAAATTTATGGGACATCACAAAGGCCTCAGTGAGAGGCATATCAATAGCCTATATAGCTTAGAAAAATAAAGAAAAATGGAAGAAACAGAATGAACTACAAGAAAGGATTAAAAAATTTGAATATGAGATCCAAAAAGACCCCAAAAATATGGAAGCTAAGAAAGAAATAGGGATGATTAGACATGAATTAAATTTGATAGATATTGAGGAAGGGACAGTGTATTATCAGATGGAGGAGAAAAAGAGAATTGTGCAAAGGTATTTTGGCGAGCTTTATAAGCAAGAAGAAGTTATGGAAGAAAGCATCAGATACTACTCGGAGGGAAACGGTCTGAGCCCAATCTCAGAAGAAAACAGAGAAGTACTTAATAAAGAAATAACATTAACAGAGTTACAAAAGGCGATACAAAAACAAAAAATACCAGGCCTGGATGGTCTATCAGGTAAACTATACAAAAATTTATCTCAAATATTTGAACCAATCTTACTGGAACTATATAATGAGGAAATAATGCAAGCTAGACTTCTGAGGTCCTAGTCCAAGGCATACATCTCCTAAATTGCAAAAGATGGCACTGATCAACAACTAATTGCAAACTATAGGCCAATCTCATTGCTAAATATAGATTATAAGATATTCATGACAATATTAGCAGAAAGAATGAAACCAATTTTGAGTGAGTTTATACATACAGACCAGAATGGTTTCCTGCCAAATAGACAAATTAAAAAAAATATTGGAACAGTCCTAAATTTGACTGAATACTATGAAGCTCACCCAGGAAAACAGGCAGCTTTAAATTTTTTAGATGTGCAAAAAGCATTCAAGAATCTCAACTGGAAATTCATGCTATATCAAATTAAAAAGCTAATTAAAAATGCAAATAGAAAAACAGGGACCACCTTTGGTGGGAAGGTAACAGCATTCCGTATGCCTTCGGCATTTAGTCATGCTGGCCACATGACCATGGAGATGTCTTCAGACAGCGCTGGCTCTTCGGCTTTGTAACAAAGATGAGCACCGCCCCGCAGAGCCAGAAATGAGTAGCACATATGCGCAAGGCGAACTTTAACTTTAGTGTAGACCTATTTCAAGCTATTTAGCTCTCACCAGCTATCCATACCCTTCTGGGATTCAAAACTGGGCTACTTGCATATAAGGTAGATGTCAGATGTCCATTCAAAATCCAAGAAAGATACTTAGACTCCATTAATTAAAGAAAAGATATCTTTTACTGGATGTCAAATAGTAGCAACAAAAGAATTCTGAATCTGACAAAATGAGCACGTAAATCACATATACAAAGTGATGGAAACGTTCCCACCCCCAATAGTTCAATTGGCTCATCCAATTAAAAGTTGTGTATAGCATCATGTGGGCATCTCCAGGTAGTGATGAGTCCTCTGTCTGTTGACCTTGGCATATTTTGATAAAGAGTTGTAATTGCCCATAGCATAGGATAGAAGCCTAAGCTTTCCCACTCATCTAAATATATATTGTAACCGAAGTTCCGCGCCCATGCTATCATCGTATTCTTAACTGTGTATATAGTATAAATAGTGTGTGTTGATGCAAAAGCTGTTGAAAATTTAATTAAGATTTGTACTGGTGAAAAACAATAAAAATCTATTGTAAAAAAAAGAAAAGATAAGAAAGGTGGGGGCTTTCCAAGAGCATGTTTCTTCTTTAGGGAAATATAATGTTCTGCCTTTTTAATAGTTCTCAAAATATTTCATTCTTCTTGGAGAGGGGTGGGTGCTAACTTTCTACAGTGTCCAAGGTGGAACTAGAACTCATCTATCTCCTGGTTTCTTGCCTGATGCCTTCACCAGCCTTCAGCCAGCTTTTAGAAGATTACAAAATCACAAACCAATCCTGTCATCTGGTGGTGGTATTTTTGATGCCCTGACATGGTGGGTATATTTACAGATGCCAACAGGTGGGAAATTACAAGAAGACAGTAATTGTGCTTTTTTGATCCTGCTTGCAAGCTTCATGAAGAAACCTGGTTGGTTATCAAAGACTCAGAATTTTGGCCTAGGTAAATTGTCAATCGAACTCAACAGGGGTTTTCTTATTCAAGAAATAAGAACACATATTTGAACACATACTTCTTGCCAGTTCCAATAAACATAATGAACTTTGTTTCTGCATGGTTATATAGAATTGGCATTGTTACTTCAATGATTTATTATTTGCTTTATGGTTTATGCAAGCCACTTGCTCCCATTTAATGGCTCAGTTTTTATCAAAGGTGTAGTCTAATTGCAAAATTAGGGATAATCAGTGGAAAAGCTTACATAAACACAATTATGCAATATAGATGGAGAAGTAGGTCAGTTGAAATCTGGGGATGCAAAACAAAAGTCTTGTTCTTATTTTGCTTCTGATATATTGCTGTCAAGGGGACAGGACAAAAAAGAAATGGTTAAAGATTACATTATCTATCATAACAAACACAGCTGTTATTTAATGAATGTTAACATTACATAAAACTTCCTCCACTCTTTGTAACAAGTAACCATAGGAACCCTTCCTTTAAATCAATCAATCACTTATTTAAAAAGTGGATGACAAGCAGTTTCCATTGAGCTGGCCACAGTTGATTTGATCTGTGTAGTCTCTGAAAATGTTAGCAACAATATTACTGAAGTAGGTCATAAATATCCATCTTTTATTCACAACAAACATATACAAAACAAATCAACACTTATTCCTTTGCTGCAATAGGCTATCTTGTTCTACCTAATCAACTTCTAAAGGTGTTTACTTGTCAAGCATATATACTTATGTGGACAGGAGCAAACTGTGTCTCCTTAGGAACATTGAGATCACCAGAATAGTCCTTCAAGTTTCAGTCCTTGATATCAACTTTATCCAAGAACTAAAGTAAGTGTAGTTTAATAATCATGGCCCACAAGTTACACTGAGTACTAAAAGGATCAAATAGGTTTCATCCAGTTGGGAGTCATCAAATATATGTAGCCAGATTTTATTCTAAGGGGTTCAAAACCTCTACCAGAAATTGAGTATTCTCTACTCTACCCTATCCTACCCTGCCCTGCCCTACCCTATCCAACTCTACTCTACTCTATTCTTTCAATATTTCAGTTGATGGGTCTTATGGGGTGCAGCAGGAGATAAACTCCCTCTTTCTGAGACAACTGTAGCCAAAAAAAGGTGAACAAGACCATTGCCTGGATCATTATAAATCATTATTGCCAGCATCACCCCTACTCATTTCTCAATTCCAATTTAAAAATAGTGACAGACAGACAGAAACTGTTCCTTTTTTGAAGCCAATTAGTGGTTGTTTTCCACTTCAAGGAGCTAGAAAGAAGGTTATTTTCTTATACACTTTCAAAACTTTTCAGACTTTGCCAGGCACACTTTGCAAAAAATTCTGTGCCAGACAAGCACTAGGCAAAATTCTGAGGCAATCTGCTTTTTTTTTTGAAAAAAAAAATGAAGCTGTTCAACCCCATCTATTTCATCATTTATATTCTTACCACAATGGCAATTTTTGCACGACGTGCTAACTAAAAAGCTTGGTTAAAGGACGCGTGCTGACCTTATACCTGTCCCCCTTATGTGTGGCATTTTAAGCAAGTACTCTGGCTCACTATGCTATTCAAATCTGAAGTCAATGGCATTTAAGCTTTCCAGAAACCAGGATCTGTAGCCTTCCAAACTCCTTAGAAAACCGGAATGACACCTATTAGGTCTTGGACAAGAACCTAAGTCATAGTGCTCGATTCAAGTTCAGCACATAATGGGGATACAATGCTGCATGCTCATTAACCAATCTTTTTAGCATAGCTTAATCTGCAAAGACAATTTCCTGAAAAAGGGGTTGTTTCCAAATGTAGATTGGCTAAATTTTACCATTGGTGTACTATATAGACCACTGATATATCCTCTTTCCTTAACATAAGACTTAGACTGTAAAGTTAAGGCACCATCAACTGTATGTATGCAGCAGTAGCTACAAAGGACATCAATCTAGGACACCAATGAATTATTGCCTGGAACTATAGCCAATATATTATCTTGAAAAATGTTCAAAGAAGGGAAGGAAGAAAAACACAGATGGAACAATAACATTAAAGAGGTGCTACCTGTAGAGGACTCAGGACCTTCTAAAATACATGAATTAATGGAGTTCATGGACTATATTCTAATTCTATGCATGTACATCTGGCTGAACCTCTGTTATATAGTGGAACCTATGTCCACCTAAATACAAATAAAATTGCTTGAAACAGACTGGCATAAGCCACAGAAATAACACTGTAGAGATCACATGAAGTCAGATTTTTTTTTTAAAAAAAATCCCAGCTTTGATGGTGTCTTGCATTTTGCAGTCTCATTATGTGTCCCTTGACAAGCAAACATTACTTGGGCTTCAGCAAAGGACTCCTACCCTGCATTCTTAAAGAAGTCCATTTTTTGAAGCTTTCTAGGATGGAGGTGGGCAGATGAAGGAAATGAAGTGTTTTTAATGAGCAAAAGATGAAGTCCAGCTCATCTTGGATGGAAAGCAGAGAGCCGTCCACAGGAGACAATGCTTTAACTCGTACTGCCACATAACAGGATCAGCCAAAACAAACAAATAGACAAACAAGCATATCAGGCCTTAGTGCAACATGGGCTCTAAATTTCTTTGCTATTTTTAGTATTCTGAAGTTTTTTCCCTCTGACATTTCACCAAAATATGCTTCCTGAATCCTTCCTTCTTGGATGATAAAAACAACAGGTATTGCTATTTTTTTTATGCCAGTCTAGCCAACTGCTATGGAGAAAATGATGTGGGGTGACATTTTTGAAAATTCATGGCACGTTGTAAGAATTCCTTGGCAAATTCTAGTTTTCATCTTCCTCCACTTGTCAAACTGAATAGGTCAACACAGCAGGCTCATTTCTGAATCCTGATGTAAAATGACACAAGGAACATAGAAACCCAAATGCCGCTTTACACTGAAAACTGACCTATTCATGATCTATAATAAATGTTGTACAATAGTTCTTATTAATCAGAATTAAAAATATTAAATCGAGTAGTTTATAATTTTTATTATCTACCCCAGGGGTACACCAGCCTTGACAACTTTGAGACCTAATGGACTTCAGCTCCCAGAATTCCTTAGCCAGGTCTTAAAAGTTGCCAATGTTGGACACCCCTGCTCTGTATAATAATCCCCATGGTCACATGGTCAAAACTCAGATGACTAACAACTAGCATGTATTTATGACAGTTACAATGTCCCGGGCTCACGTGATCGCCTTTTGCAACCTTCTGACAAGCAAAGTCGATGGGGAAGCCAGATTCACTTAACAACCATGTTACTAACTTAACAACCGCAGTGGTTCACTTAATAACTGTGACAAGAAAAGTTATAAAATGGGGCAAAACTCACTTAACATCTACCTCGCTTGGCAATGGAAATGTTGGCCTCATTACACTATTTAGGTGACCCTGAGGGAACAGATAAATCTCTAAATGGCCTCAGTGACTCTCAGAAAGTGGGCTAATGACCAGATGACTGCAAGGAATATAAATCCTCCCATCCTCCACCATTCAGTCAGAACTGAAGAACTGAAGAAGTGAAATGTATTCAAGAAAAAAGTCCAGTTACCTTTTGAAAAAGCAAAAGGATACAACTTAAATCAGCTTCAGTAGTTTATGGTTCACGCTAATTGCATTTTGTCAACCTAGCCCATTGAGAAGTGTAGAGTGAAGATCAAAATGACAGGTCCAGCCATTTTTAAAAACTGCCACATTAGAACCGACTCTTACCCTGTATTCATATTGTCAGGCTACAGAACTTTTCCCATTCAATCAACTAAAATGAACTTTTGGAAACGTATTAAAACATATAAAAAAGGAATCCTTTATTGAGATGAGACAATACATGTTACATATTAGCATACTCCAAATACTCTGTTCCCATTGGTCCACAAATAATCAAATCTGATTGGTGTTCTACTCGACGGTGATTGGTCAAAAATAACTAGTTTTTGATTGGCTGCCTCAGCAGCGGGAGAATCAAGGAGCCATCATTGCCACAAGCCACGAGCAGCCTCTATATAAAAAAAGGGCTGCCGCGGCTCCTAGTCAGACGGAATCCAACAACTAATAAAAGAGCTGAAGTTATGCTGGTCTTGAGTCTCATTCTTCACGAACACAACACTGGCAACGAAGATGGGATACTGAGACAAGGAGACCAGTTGAGCACGTGGCAGTGAGAACCGAGCAGATGAAATGGCCAGAACCAACTTGCCACTTGCACCATTCAATCCAGTGACGGAGGACTGGGAATCGTACATCGACAGATTCCTCATGGTCCTTGAGAGCAACGACTTACAAGGAATCTCCAACAACAGAAAGAGACCCATGTTCCTGATGCACTGTGGGCCCACAGTGTTCAAGATGGCCAAGGCATTGGCCAAACCGGAGGACGTAAAACAGATGGCCTGGCCAGATTTGGAAAAATTGCTGAAGGCTCATTACGCACTGACCATCACCAGCCTTATTTGGAGACATGAGTTCTACAAACGGGACCAGAGAGAAGGGGAGAGTATCGCAGATTTCATAGCGGTTCTCAGGGACATTGGAGGGGCATGCGAGTTCTTCAACATGGATGAAGCCATGAGGAATCACGTGGTCCTTGGTCTAAGAGATCTCACTTTGCAGAGCCGACTGCTAATCCGACCAAAAATTACAGTTACTGAGGCTATCTCTGAGGCCACGGCAGCTGAAGCCACTAAAAAATCGGCAGCCAAAATGCAACAAATGAATGCGACAACACAAAAAACACCGGTAGAAACAAGCCAATTTCCAGAGAATAAGTCAGAGAACACACACAAGACCATCACACACCACGAGGATAGTGAATCGTTGTCTGAGACCGACAACGAAGAGGAAGAAATCCACAGACTCCAGTCAGAACAAAATAGACAGGAGAGGAAAGGATGTGAGTCAGGGTTCCAGTGTGCCGGGTGCGGAGGAGACCACCCCCGTTCTGAGTGCCATTTCCTAGACGCCATTTGCAGGTACTGCGAGAGACGAGGACACATAGCAAGGGTCTGCCGAAACTGGAAAGCCTACAGCCCCCGACATAGAGACAACACCCCACCAAGAATAAAAGAAAGACAGACATTGAGCCATGAGAGTCGAGAAAGCAGAGGCAAACAGCTAAACGAATGCTACAGAAAAGAAGAAACACACCAAACTATAACCATCGGCCTTTTAAACACAACCAATGGCCAGAAGGTACATGTGGCAGTCAGCATTGAAGGCCAAAAATGTGAGATGGAGGTGGACTCTGGCTCATACACATCAATGGTATCATGGAATACCATTAAAAGACTGATAGTGCATATACACAGAATGGAATTAGAAAACCAAACACTGATACTGAACGACTACCAAGGGAACAGGATCCCCGTAGTTGGACTTGGACACTTCCAAGTCACATTCAAAAAACACACAAAAATTCTGCCTTTAACCATCGTAAACTGAAATCGCCTACTGGGACTCGAATGGTTCGAACCCCTGGGAATCGGAGTGACCGGAATCAACAGCGTCACCAAGACAGACTGGGAGGAGAACCTAATGAGGGAGTTCTAGGGCATCTTCAATGGGAAACTAGGCAAGTACCAAGGGTCCCCCATATCATTTAATTTAAATCCGACAATAGCTCCAATTAGGTTAAAAGCGAGGTGAGTTCCCTTTGCATTAAAAAGGAAAATCGATGAGGAATTAAATAAACTCATAGCACAAGGGATATTAGAACCAATAGACTACACTAAATGGGAAACCCCAATCATAACCCCAATTAAGCCAGATGGGTCCATGAGAATCTGTGGTGACTACTAGGCCACCCTAAACCATGCATTACAGCAAAGTGCATATCCTGTTCTGGTAGTGCAACATCTGTTACACTCACTGGGGAGAGGCAAGGTTTTCGCAAAGCTCGATCTTGCACAAGCATACCAACAATTGCCAGTCGACCCCGAAACAGTGGAGGCACAAACGATCGTGACTCATAGGGGAGCATTCAAATGCAAAAGACTACAATTTGGAGTCAGCGTGGCCCCAGGGGTGTTCCAAAGCCTGATGGAGCGGTTGTTACAAGGCATAAAAGGGGTACTTTGATGACGTGCTAGTGTCAGCCAGCAACAAGAAACAATTAGAAGCCAGTCTCAGAATAGTATTGCAAAGATTCCAAAAGGCGGGACTCACGGTCAAAAAAGGAAAATGTCAGCTAGCCACCTCGAAAGTCAAATTCCTGGGGTATCTAATCAATAAAGATGGCATCCACCCCACAGATAAAAAAATCAAAACAATCAAAGAAGCGCCCAGACCAAAAAACAAAGCAGATTTATAAGCATTCTTGGGACTTATCAATTTTTATAATGTTTTTCTGCCACAGAAGGCAACGACGGCGGAACCACTACATAGATTACTGGACAAGACAGCCACCTGGACCTGGAGATGACGAGAAGAGACTCTGTTCCAGAAAATAAAAGATTTAATAACATCCGAATCTGTATTAATACAATACAACGAGACATTGCCACTGACAGTCATCTGCAACACATCACCGTTCGGCGTCGGAGCCGTACTCAGCCACACGCTACCAGATGGGAGAGAAGCACCGATCGCATTCTACTTCAAAACACTGTCCAAAGCTGAAAGGAACTACAGCCAGTTGGACAGAAAGGCGTTAGCAGCAATATCCGTGGTCAAACAGTTCCATGAATACCTCTATGGTAGGACCTTTACACTTATTACAGACACAAGCCCCTATTGGGAATACTAGCAGGGAACAGGGCCACCCCAAACATACTTTTCCCATCGATGACAAGATGGTCCAAGTTCCTTGCCGCATACAATTACAAATTAATTCACCAACCGGGCAAGGACATTTCACACATCAACGCGCTGAGCCGTACTCCCCTACCTGAACTGGGAAGTGACCCGGCACCAACCACATCCACCCTACAAATTGAGACACTACCAAACCTACCTATAACTGCAGCGGACATTGCGAAAGAAACCACAAGAGACAAAAAATTGTCACAGGTTTTAAACTGAGTCGGAAAAGAGTGGCTGGAAAATGTGACTTTTAAACCATTCAAGAACAGACAGACTGAACTTTCAATGTTAAGAGGTTGTATTCTATTGGGGGATTAGGTGGTCATACTGGAGTTATTACAAGAGCAAGTACTGAATATTTTACATGAAGGACATCTGGGTATCGTACGAATGAAATCCCTGGCCAGAAGTTATGTGTGGTGGCCAGGGATGGATAAGGATATTGGGAGATGGGTAGAAACCTGCACTAAATGCCAAAGTTCCCGACCTGCACCCATTGTGGCACCTATACTTGACTGGGAAACACCGAGGGGACCCTGGTCAAGAATACACATAGATTTCGCAGAGCCTACAAAAGAACACACATTTTTAATTATAGTAGATGCTTACTCAAATTGGCTGGAAGTAAGCATCATGAACTCAACAACTACAGAAGCAGTTATCAGACAACTGAGGAAACTTTTCACCACACATGGGTTACCGGACATATTAGTTTCAGATAATGGACCGCAGTTCACAGCATTGACATTTGAAAAGTTCCTCACTGAACACGACATAAGGCATGCCTTGACAGCGCCAGGCCGGCTGGCTAAAAACGGGTGGGCAGAACCCATGGTCCGGTATACCAAAGAAACCATAGAAAAATTAAACATGGGAGATATACAAGAAAAAATTTACAAAATGCTCACCATACAACACATCACACCTAACTACTACAAATAAAAGCCCAGCAGAATTATTAATGGGCAGAAAATTAAGATCATATCTGGATAGATTACACCCCACATACAGCCCTGAAAAACCAACAGACTCCTGCAGCAGACACCACACATTCAAAACAGGGGACCTAATCTATGCAAAAAATCTCATGGGGCACCCACTGTGGGTACAGGCAAAAATAACACAAGTAACAGGACCCCGGTTGTACAGATTAGAAACGGACGATGGAAGAAACTGGAGGAGACACATAGATCAATTAAGATCAAGAACATTGGAATGAATCACTGACACACCCAGACACGAAGAACAACAACACACACCAGTACCACAACAACCATTAAACATAAACAATAATAACCAAACAAGAGAGGGGGGAGACCCCTCAAACACAAATAAGAGGGGAGGGGCAGATCCTCCATTAGAACAAGAAATACCTCAAAATCAAAAAACAAACCATCAACCAAATTCTCAAATAAACCCAGAAAGAAACAACTACTTACCTGAAGAAGACTTCGGTGAAGAGGAACAGGAGGCGCAAGAATACCAAGAAGCCACTCCAGAAGGGAGCAGCAGAGCCCACTCTACCAGCCCAGGTAGGCCAGGCAGGAGCGGCATGGCTTCCAGGAGGTTTCACAGAGAAGGACAGGTGAAGCAGCAATCCCATCCGAACCTGCCGAAGACAACAGCATGACTAAACTGCGCAGGTCAAGTAGACAACATAAAAGCCCCACCTACTTACATGACTATGTAATGTAGGATCAAACCAAGAGGGAGGGGTGTTACATATTAGCATACTCCAAATACTCTGTTCCCATTGGTCCACAAATACTCAAATCTGATTGGTGTTCTACTCAACGGTGATTGGTTGAAAATAACTAGTTTTTGATTGGCCACCTCGGCAGCGGGAGAATCAAGGACCCATCATTGGCCACGAGCTGCAAGAGTCTCTATATAAAAAAAGGGCTGCTGCTGCTCCTGGTCAGACGGAATCCAGCAACTAATAAAAGAGCTGAAGTTATGCTGTTCTCGAGTCTCATTCTTCATGAACACAGCAATACATGTAGGGGTTAAAAGCAGTGTCTAATGTTTCTCGGCCATATCAGGATAGATAAGGGAGTTTAGAACCCTGCCCTTTCTCTCAATATGTATTTTGTGAAACAAAAGCCAGTATGTTTATTTCACCCCCACCAATTCTGAAGGAACAATCTTTTTCACAGTTTCCCAAGCATACATCTCACTGGAATTTTTATGGTTTCTCATCTTTTGGCCATGCCACTCAGAGGTGTTAGGTTCCGGCCATTTGGGATTCCTCTCTCCGTTGTATCATGTGTGGGTTATATAAATTTGATATAAGATTGAATGTATTCAAGTTACATCAAGAAAGGATTTCTTTACCAGTCTCCACCCCCTTTTCTTCTTCCACTGTAGAAATGGATCTGACACATATACCTAATAACTCACAATTAATTGAACTAAGCCAACTATTCATTTTTGCAAAGCTCACAAGGTAGCTAAAGACATTTCAGACTAGATCATGTGCAAGCTTTATGCATCTACAAGACCAATAAACAATTAAGGAAATACAATCCACCTAGATTTAAGCCCCACATCAGGTACCTTCTGCTCAGTTGAAGGTTCCTACTAGAAGACCAAAGCCTAACAAGAAAAAAATACCTTCATGGAAAGACCATTCCAAGGTCCAAAGGAAAAAAAGCAGAACCATTTCAAGAGACATCCATGAAACAAGTAAGATCTAAGAAAACAAAACCAAGAGAGACAAACTGTTTCATGGCTAGAAGCATAAGATGGTTAGAAACATTTTTCCACCAAACTTTTCTTCTTAAGCTCTTGTGCTCCCTGCAACCTCTCAACTGCCATTAATCTACAGTATTCCTGAGGGGAAAAATGTTGACAAGGGGAACTTTTACCATCCAGTAGTTCGTTCCTCTTGAGGAAATCTTACTTTTTAAAATCTCTTAAACAGACATTCTTGAACCATGGCTTTGTTCAGGACTCCCCACACTTAGCATTTCCTTCTGGGGTATTTTTTCAAGATTGGTTATGCAGCTACTAGACTACAATAATTGGGTTTACAGATAATGTGAAGCCAAAAGCAACAAAACATACTGGCTACGATTGCCTGAATCTTGATTTTTTTTTTTCTAATTAACTTCATTTTCTGACTTCTAGCAATACACCAAGCCATAAACCAATACTGCAGGCAGAAATCTCACAAGCCACCGAGCTCAGACATGTTTGGCTAATTTATGGTTCAGTGTCTAGGCAGAAAACACTCTTTGGATTGTTCAAAGAAAACCTATTGAATTGTTTTTGATTTCTCTAGAGGACGAGCAAGATAAGGATTTAATTTCAAAGTAAACTTGACAGGCTTCCTGGGAATTCTGATGCAGAAATGTTTAACCCACTTAAGTGAGCTAAACAAGACGTTACCAATAAACTTCACACCAGCTTTCATGAGGCCTCAAATGATGCAGCTTCTTCCTCAGCATACATGAGTATTGGTTTGGAAATATCTTATATCTGTTTCTCTTACTTCTTGCATAGATCTTCCTCCTATTCTTTCCTTCCTCTTTTACCGCTTTGGGTGTTGAAGGAGATACAACGTTTTGGTTTTTGCTCTTCTGGTGGCCTCTCAACTATTGTAAATGGATGTTGTAGTAGTCTGTCTTTGATATTGTCTCTCTATTTTCTTCTGTGTCCGCCTTGCGTTCTTTGACCTTCTCCTCTTTTTGTATATGTTTTGCATGGGTGTCAAAGTCCCAAGACATCCTCTCCAGGTGAGCAAACCACTTTATTTACTGTATGGTAGGCTTCTTCTGATGACTGCCAGCTGCCTGCAATTTGGGAGTTCAAATCTCACCAGGCTCAAGGTTGACTCAGCCTTCCAAGGTGGGTAAAATGAGGACCCAGCCAAGTTGTTGGGGAAAATATGCTGACTTTGTAAACTGCTTAGAAAAAGCTGTAAAGCACTGTAAAAGCAGTATTTATAAATAACAGTCTAAGTGCTATCACTATTGCTGTTTTCTGTTGTTGGTTTTTTTATGTAACTTAGGGTTAGTTCGATGCCAGTTCTGTATTTTATGGTCCCATTTCTGATTTTTATCTCTTCTGGTCACTCCAGCAGTTTTTCTCTAACATCCCATTTCATGCATAGATGTGGGTTGCTGGGTCCAACCTGAGTCGGTGACCAGGACCAGAGGTTTAATCTTCCAAACTTTCAGACTTGTGCTGAGACCCATCTTCAGGAAGCTTCTCTTTCACCAGAGTGTAACTCACCAGAATGTGACACCAACACATTATGATGAGAGAGAAGTTCCCCAAAGATGGACTTCAGCATAAGTCTCAAAGCTCGGAAGGCTAAAACTCTGTGCCTGGTGACTTATCCAGATTGGATCCTACAACATTATCCTGGGACATGTATATTTGTCTTCATCCATGAGAGATACTTGTGCAGATTATCTAAGGGATCATCTCTTGCTGGTCACATCTACCTGACCCATTGAAGTGGGGAGTCAGGGAATGTTACAGGTCTGTCCCCTCGGGTAGTGGGCTGGGGACCACTGGTGGTCCGTGAGAAAATTTTGGTGGTCCGCAGAGAAATGTCATCCCTAAAGCACCCTCCCCAAAGCAATTAATCCAAGCTGCACAGGAACACATGACCCGCCCACCCACTGGCCTCCACCCTTCGGCCAAGCGCAAATGTTACCTCTACATGGACTGGAATTGGATGGTAAGACCAATGGTGGGGGAGGGAAATTTGCCCCAGGGTGGCCTGTTGATTTGGTGGGAAAGTTGGTCCCATATTTCAGAGCCGCAGTAGTCACAGGATTGGCTCCCAGAGCAGCTGCTCCTCTACCCGGATGCACCTGCCTGCCATGGACTGGAGGAGCAGCTGCTCCGAGATGACAAAAGGGCCAGTCCTGTGACTACTGCAGCTCTGGAATATGGGACCAACTTTCATACCAATGTCAGCAAGTCACAGTCAGTCAAAATTCATATCAGTGGTCTGTGGTATTTAAAATTATGAGTTTGGTTGTTCCTGGGATCCAAAAGGTTGGTGACCCCTGCCCTAGGGAGATACACCTGGTGGGATCCAAAAGAAGGGCCTTCTCCATGGTGGCCCCCTCCCTCTGGAATGTCATCCCCCAGATATTAGAATGGCCCCTACTCTAGCACTCTTCCAGAAGCATTGAAGATCTGATTCTGCCAGTGGGAACCCAGAGCAGGACGGAGCCTGTTAAATGGCTCGTGTGAGGTGCTGTTGCCAGGGTAGGGGGCAGGGATGTGAATGTATTATATTAATTTATTATATGGATCTTCTTTTATCAGTTTTATTGTTTTTGTATGAGGTTTTATATTCTGTAAGCCCCCTTGAATCGCCATGTACGAATAGGCAACAATATAAATTCCCTTAATAAACAAATAAATAAAATTTCAGTGAAGGGAGAGGGGGAAGTAAAGGCACTTTACTGTGCATGATTGAAATACAGATAGATGACATGCAGGATTTCCACAATGCATTTCTGAACCTTCAGAAGGAGCATCCTTGTGCTTGCCTTTAGTTAGCTTGCGTTCTTCAAGCTGCAAATGGGCAATGAAGTTAGGAGGGAAAAGAAAGGAAAGAAAGAGAAATATTTCATTGTGAGGATGCAAAAGGCAGGCAGCAGCCCTTTTATCTCCAGGAAAGAAGACGATGCTGAGAAGAATACAGGAGAACGTCTGACTGCACCTGAACATTGTTCCTAACTACAGCATGCCTTCTTCTACAAAATGGGATTAATCAATAAGCTTCCAGTTGGGACACCTCAGCATGAATTCTGCATTAGCTCTAATTCAGGAAAGTTCACAAACCACAGTCATTCCCCTGCAGACATCCATTCCTCATACCAATCCCTGTCATTGTCCTTTTCAAAAAAGAAAAAGCAACCATTTGAAACACACGGGGAATGTACCTTTGGATAATTGTAAAGATATTTGAGCCTCTCAAGAGCACAGAGCTGTCTTTAATATATAGCACAAGCTCCTCTGGAAGTCACTGGTGTCTGGAGTAAGTGGAGCTGAACAAAGTCCGGAAAATGAATTTCTCTCCAATCCATTTTCTTGTCTGTTCCATTTATTCTATTAACAAGGCAGACATGATTTCAAAGAGTAACAAGGAATAAACAATGGGCTCTCTCTCTCTCTCTCTCTCTCTCTCTCTCTCTCTCTCTCTCTCTCTCTCTCTCTCTCTCTCTCTCTCTCTCTCTCTCTCTCTCCCTCCCTCCCTCCCTCCCTCCCTCCCTCCCTCCCTCCCTCCCTCCCCCCCTCTCTCCCAGGCTTGTCATAGGGAGAGAAATTTCAGTGGAAGGAAGGGAATAGACATGACATGATAACATCAGCTGAAATTTTCCATGAATACATGGAAAATGGAACAGCTCAACCAAGGGCTGGTGCTACTTATCAAATTGAGGATCTCTTGTCCCTTTAATGAGGGTCAGATGGCCTGGATATTCCCGGAACCAGCACAGATAATTCCAGAGGACGTATCTGAAAATAGTAGAGTCCCATGGTTCCTGAATATTACATAAAAAAGAGAACTGAAGATGATTGACTCAAGAACAGTCAATGGACCAAGATGGCCAAGAGACGAGAAGTAATCCTTTTATCATACATCGTGTTAAGATAAAAAATCTTTTTTTAAAAGATTTGAATTGGGACTGGTTTCCATGGGACCCTATGCATATATGGATGCATGCAGGTTCTTTTCTGGTGTGGAGAGAGAGGCCAGTTAGTAGACAGAAATCCTCAACCAACGACCATAACTGAGCTCAACATTTATGTCGCTAAGACACAAAGTGAGTTTTGCCTCATTTTACTATTTTTTTTCTTGCCACAGTGGTTAAGTGAACCATTGTTTAGCTAATAACCCAGTTGTTAAGTGAGTCTGGCTTTCTCATTAACTTTGCTTGTCAGAAGGTCACAAAAAAGATCACATGACCCCTCCCCCAAGGATTCTGAACCATCATAAATATGTGTCATGCCCCTGTTGGAGTCTGACTCCGAGGAAGAGATGGAACAGCTGAAAGGGAGTTGGATTGTGGCTCCGGTGGTTGTGGAAGAAACTGGAGAAGGGCAAAGGCTGGATGGGCATTCAGAGGAAGACCTAGGCCCATTCCCTCTTCATCCTAGGGCACACAGGGAGGAGCAGATAGGGAGAAACATAAGTGGCGTGGTCTATGGAGTAGAAAGGGGCCCTGATCCCCTTCATAGGCTGCAGCTGGGAGGACTGGTTAAAAAGACAAACTGCATATGGCAAAGTTGCTGGAAGCAAAGCATGCTTTATTCTTATCAGAGCTTGTCGGTGTTTTGGCTTCCTCCCAACTGTGGTTGCTACATTATCTGGTAGAAGTCAGCAATTAATCATCCTTGCCTGCCATAGTTCAGTGTGATGTGTTGGGTTTTTTATTTCAAATTAATTTTACTTTGGGTGCGGACTGCATTTACTCCCTCTGTAAACTGTTTTCTTTAAGAGTTTGATATCAGGCCCAGGATAATTGGACATTGGGGCCAAGTTGGGAGCATTAAAGGGACTTTCTTCATGTTTTATAATATAATCATATTTTACTTAGTTTATTTTATAACAATTCATATTGTCCTCCCAGATCTATCCTAGAATAATTTTGTAAATATTATTTAAAAAAGAAAAAAAATACATCTTTATATATTTATTATTTTCTGTTGTGATGTCCTGAACGGGTGGCTGTGGTGTAGCATTCTGGGTTTTGGTCTGGCTTCCAGTTTGGGGTCTGGATCTGTGTTCTTGGCGTGTGTCAGCATGTTTGGTTTTGGAGTCGGGGAGTGTGACAGCTGAAGAAGCAGCCATGGTCTGTTTTCTGGACGGTGGTTGTCCTTTGTTTATAGGATGGGTTTGGGCCTGGGTATGATGAGGGGGGATTGGCAGTGGTGTCCCATGTTGTTTTGGGGTCTGGTGTTGGTTTTTGTGGCTGGGACTTGTTTGTTGGTGAGGGCTAGTTTCCAGATGTCTGGTAGGTGGGAGGTATTGTCCCGTTTATTCATGTTATGGGGGTGTTTCTCTATTTTGATGGCTTCCCTGATCAATCTCTTGCTGGAGTGTTCAGTGTTGGATATTAATTTGGTTCCTTCAAAATTAATTTCATGTCCTGTGGCTTTAAGGTGCTGGAAAAGGGAGGAAGTATTTTCTTTTTTTTCTAACTGCGTTTTTGTGTTGTGTGATGCATGCATTTATTCTCCTGTTGGTTTGTCCAATGTATGTGGCTGGGCAATTGTTGCATGGTATTTCATAAACTCCTTGGTTTTCTAGCTGGATCTTGTCTTTGGGATTTCTTAGGATGTTGGCTATTTTTTGGTCAGTGCCGAAGGCTGTCCTGATACTGTGTTTGTGGAGAATTTTGCTGATTTTGTCTGTGGTGCCTTTGATGGAAGGGAGGAGTGCGATACCATTGTCTTGTTCTGTGTCTTGGTTTTTTGTGGGTATCTATCTTCAGATTAGGTTGGTAATTGTGTTTCTTTGGAATCTGTTGAAAATTATTACATTAGTGAGGGTGTGTAGTTCTGTTCTCAGGTGGTCTTTGTCAGCTAGGCATTTGGTTGTGGAGATGAGGGTCTTGGCTATGGAGTTGATCTGTGCAGGGTGGTGATGGGATTGTGCATTTAGGTAGCAGTTGGTGTTTGTTTTTTTCCTGTAGATGGTGTGTCCCAGGGAGCCATTGGGTTTTTTGTAAATTAGGACGTCCAGGAAGGGAAGTTGGTTGTTGTTTTCTGTTTCCATGGTGAATTGTATTTTGGGTTGTAGTTTGTTAAGATGTGTGAGGAAGTTGTCCAATTTTTCTTTCCTGTGTGGCCAAATTATGAAAGTGTCATCTGCATATCTGAGCCAGAGTTTGGGTTTGTGTTCAAATTTGTCTAGAGTATTGATTTCAAAGTGTTCCATGTATAGGTTAGCGATGACAGGTGAGAGAGGTGATCCCATGGATGCTCCTTCTATCTCTTTGTATCTTTGTCCATTGTGGATGAAGTATGTGTTGGTTAGGCAGTGGTTAGTCAGATCTAGGATGTGTTTGGGGGAGGATGTATTTGTTTTGGATGGCTGGCAAGGCTTCTTTGATGGGTACTTGGGTGGAGAGGGATATGACGTTGAAGCTCACAAGTAGGTCTCTGGGTTTTGTTTCTTTATTGTTTCTATGAAGTGGAAGGAGTTTTATACATGTGAGGTGATGGATTCTGTGTTGGGCTGGAGCTATTTGGTGAGAAATTTGTCAAGATTCTGTAGAGGTGAGCCTATGGAGCTGACTATGGATCTGAGTGGTATTCCTTCTTTGTGTATTTTGGGGAGGCCATAGAGCTTAGGGCATCTGGATAACTTTTCTCTGGGGATGATTCTCTGCTGGATCTCTTCACTGATGGGAGACGCTTTTATTTTGGATTTGGTGGTTTTTGCGGGGTAGGTGGTGGAGTCAGTATTTAGAGGTTTGTAAGCGGGGTCTTAGAGTAGGTTGGATAGTTTGGAGTGGTAGTCCGATGTGTTCATTACGACTGTGGTGTTGCCTTTGTCTGCTGGGAGAATGACTATGTTGCTGGCTTTCTTCAGGTTGGTGAGTGCTTTTTGTTCTTCTCTGTGTAGGTTGCTTCTGGGTGGATTGCTGGAGCAGAGGACGTTGATGAATTCAAGTCTGATTTTGTTGGCTAGTTAGGCTAGCTTCAACTCTGCATATAAGTGTTTTCAGTGGGAATGCATTTGGAGGTGACTGCAAAGTTGAATCCTTTGGAAATGACATTGCTTTCTGCTATGGTGAGGGTTCTGTCTGTATGAGACTTCAAGTTTCTCATAGGTCCTGGTTAGGCAGGTTTCCTCCCCATAGAGGAACGATATTTGTTTTTGAAGATTTTCATGGGTACAGGTATGTAGGTCTAGATGTGTTCGGGTCTTTTCCCATGTCGAATTAAGACTATCTTGGCAGTGCAAGCAGTGTCTGATCAGAGCTGCCGTCTCTCTATAAATACTGGTGGGGGGGCTGGTGTGCTGGGCTAGTTGATTGCGCTGCTGCCTCTTCATTGGTTGATGGAGTTGATGTTGGTATAATGGGCTGTGTGATGGCCTTGTGAGTTTTGTTGTGGAGATATCCTGGATCTTGTTTTGTAATCTCCTGGGTTGTTTGTTTTGTAGTGATCTTTTTTCCATTAGCCTCCTGGGTTTCAATGGCTTGGGTAATGGATTGAGTGATGGCCCTGCGAGTTCTTTTGTTGTGGTATCCTGCATTGTAATCTCCTAGGTCGTTTTTGTTTTGATCTCTTTTCCATTAGCCTCCTGTGTTGTAACGGCTTGGGTAATGGGTTGTATGATGACCTTGTGAGTTTTATTGCTGTAGTATCCTTGGTCTTGTGCTGTGATATCCTGGGTCATTTGCTGTGCTGCAACTACTTGAGTTCTTATGGTGTAATTTCCTGAGTTTTATTTATAGAGACGGCAGCTCTGATCACACACTGTTTGCACGGGCATGAAGCCAAAAGCACCAACTGAGGATGGCGAGTGGGACCTTGCCGAAACATTGCCAAGGTAGTCTTAATCTTACATGGGAAAAGATCCGAACACACTTAGAACTACATACCTGTACCCATATAAATCTACAAATATATATATTCATACCTGTGAAATATATATAAAACATATATATATATATGTTTTCTTAGGTTTTCGCGGGTACTTACATGTGTGCTGTTTAGCTTCCTTCGGGTATTATCCCACGTCATTGGAGCTATCAGAGGGAGTCTGTTTTTGCCCAGGTGTTTGCCTGGCTTGTGGCATGGAGATCCTTCTGTTTGAGAGTGCTGGCTTCCAAATGATTGACAGTCTGGTGGAATCATCTCTTCTATTCATGCTGTCAGGTTCCACCAGACTGTCAATCATTTGGAAGCCAGCACTCTCAAACAGAA
>BLBF01010191.1:0-14094 GCA_015471245.1 Laticauda colubrina | reverse complement strand
AAACCATCATATGCGGAGTTGAAACCAGCCTGACCAAAACCAACCCTGATGATGCTAACAGAATCAGACTCGAAATCACCAACATCCTCTGCACGAGCAAACCACCCAAAAGCAACTTATCCAAAGAAGAACAAACTGCACTACTTAACCTGAAAGAAGACACCAGCATAATAATCCTACCAGCAGACAAGGGCAATGCTACAGTGATTATGAATACATCTGACTACCAAACCAAGTTAACCAACCTACTCCAAGACCCCACATACAAACCCCTAAACACTGACCCCACCACGTACCTAGAAAAAACCACCAGATCCAAAATAAAAGCCTCCCCCATCAGCGAAGAAATCCAGCAAAGAATCATACCCAGAGAAAAATCATCCAGATGCCCTAAGCTGTATGGTCTCCCCAAGATACACAAAGAAGGAACCCCACTACGACCAATAGTCAGCTCCATAGGCTCACCTCTACAAAACTTAGCCAAATTTCTCGCCAAACAATTACAGAGCTATGCAGAATCCATCAATTCACAGGTAAGGAACTCATTCCAGTTCATTGAGATCATAAAGAAACAAAACTTACAACCCAGCGACCTACTGGTGAGCTTCGATGTCATATCCCTCTTCACCCAAGTGCCTATAAAAGAAGCCTTGACAGCCATCCAAAACAAATACAACCCCCCCAAGTACATCCTAGATCTTACCAACCACTGCCTATCCAATACATACTTCACCTACAATGGACAAAAATACAAACAAATAGAAGGAGCACCCATGGGATCACCCCTCTCACCTGTCATTGCAAACCTCTACATGGAACACTTTGAAACACAAGCTCTAGAAAAATATGATCACAAACCCAAACTCTGGCTCAGATACGTAGATGACACCTTCATAATCTGGCCACACGGGAAAGAAAAACTGAACAACTTCCTCACACACCTCAACAGCCTACATCCCAAAATACAATTCACCATGGAAACAGAAGCCAACAATCAACTCCCCTTCCTAGATGTCTTAGTATACAAAAAATCCAATGGCTCCCTAGGACACACCATCTACCAGAAGAAAACACATACAAACCGCTATCTACATGCACTCTCACACCACCACCCAGCACAGATCAATTCCGTAGCCAAGACACTCATCTCCAGAACAAAATGCTTAGCCGATGAACAACACTTAAAAACCGAACTACACACCCTCACTAATGTACTTACAACCAATGGATTTCCAAAAAAGAAGATTACCCACCTAATCCAAAAAGAAACCCCAACCAAAAGCCAAGACAGAGAACAAGAGAATGGCAAAGCCCTCCTCCCATATATAAAAGGCACTACAGACAAAATCAGCAAGATCCTCCAAAAACACAACATTAAAACAGCATTCTGCACAAACAGAAAAATATCCACCATCCTGAGAAACCCTAAGGACAAAATCGAGTTAGAAAACCAAGGAGTATACGAAATCCCTTGCACTGCCTGCTCCAGCACATACATAGGACAAACTAACAGAAGAATTAGTGCACGCATTGAAGAACACAAAAACTCAATCAAAAAAGAAGAACTGACCTCTTCCCTGGTCCAACACCTCAAAGCCACAGGACATGAAATTGACTTTAAAAATACCAAAACCATCGCCAAAACCGAACACTTCAACAACAGAATAATCAGAGAAGCCATAGAGATAGAGAAACGGCCACACAGCATGAATAGACGAGATGATACCTCCCGCCTACCAACCATTTGGAAACCTGCCCTCAGTAATAAACGAGTAACTAACTTGAAGAATGACACCAGACCCACACCCGCAAGTGCCACACAAGATGCCACCACCACACTTCCACGCAGAAAAAGGACTCACACCCACACAGAAGAGGAGACACGACCACGAACTAGAAGCCATACTGCAGCTGCACCACTACCCGCTTCAAACCCCTCTGACCCATACAAGAAGCAAACTGACACCCACCATGAAGATGTGGCACGACCACGAACACGAAGCCAAACAACAAAATCACAGCTCACCAGCTCAAATCCCCCAGCAACTAAGACTAACCTGAGCACAACCAAGCCCCCACCTAAGCAGAACACACCCCCAGCCAATCAGAACACAGCCAACCCCCCTACCAATCAGAACACAGCCAAACCCCCACCCAATCAAGTCACACCCCCACTAGCAGTTAAAAGGAAGAAGCAGCTGCAAGCTCACATTACTCTGAGAAGCACAGAGCTGAAGAAACAAGCCTGAAGATGATGAATGAGACTTCATCGAAACGTTGCCTAGATACTTCCAATTCTACGCGGGAGAAAACCCGAATAACCAAAGATCCATATATATATATATATATATATATATATATGCACTGTACACTGCACTTTATTTCTTTATCCAAGGCTCTTATTATGACTGTCTTCTCAAGCAACTTCAAAGCCAAGCCTCAAATGTTGAAATATTGATAAGAGTCCAAGAGAGCACCTGTAATAATATTTTACTGTATTCTCCCTCTATCTTATCACATTAAAATGTCCTTGAAAAGAAGTGCTTTTCTCCCCAATTCAAATAAAATATTTTCAAGCCTCTAGTTGGCAGTGTTGCAGCATCTCTTAATACTCTTTCCCCCCCCAGTCAAAAGAAAAAGTATTTATAAAAAACTCAAACAAAAAGAAAAAAAAAGATAGCCAAAGGGAGCCTCTATCCTAAAAAGAAAGTTAAAAAGATAAAAAATAAAAATCAAGTGAAGAATAAAAATATATATAAGAGAAAATTCAATCCGGTTACCTACAAAGTCACATTAAAGTCCTCAAAGAAAATAAGAAAAAAAAATCCAAGTCTCAATTTGACATCACTTAAACGCCGCTCAACCAAGGTTCAGTCAAAGAAAAATAAAGTCACAGATTTCTTCTTTGTTCAGGGTGTCCTTTCAAGTCTTAATCAATTTATAATGCAAAAGAATTTCTCACCCAACCGATACACGCTCATTTAAATCTCTTTCTTTCCGGAGCTGTCCCGACTTCAGCAGCTTTGAAGGCTGCCTTTCCGCTTCCAGCAAAAGGGCTTCTCCCGGATCAAACCAGAGATTTTGCGATATCTCTGGGATCCTGGGACTGTGCCCTTCACAATCCCCGTCTCTACGGGACGGTTTAGGTCCGTTAGAACCGACCAGGGGCGAAAATATCAGTTACGATCTCAGAGCCCCGAGATCGCAGCTGTAACATCAAGACATAGCTCCGCCTTCTCTCCTTCTGTTGTTTTTTGAGCCGGGGCGAAGCTGTTGCCAACGTAGTTGTTAATGTCAGGGTAGTCTTCCTTCCAGTTTTTAAAGCTGTAGTAGTTGAGAAGTCATTTCTTTTAAAATTTGTTTCTGTTGATGAATTATATTAATTATATTGTCCCAAATTACCATTTAGTATTATAATCCCTATGTTAGAATTGACCAATATCTAATTGCTTTATCCACCTTTCTACTAAATAGTTATATTCTTAATTAATTTAACTAAGAATAATTTTACTAAGAATAATTAATATAACAAAGAATAGTTATATTCTTAATTAATTGCTGGAATATGTATAGATGTATTTTTTCCAAATCCTAATTCTAAGTCAAATATATAATTGTATAGGCTCTATATTCAACTTCTATGCAACAGTATACAACACAATGCTACAATCTATATGATAAATATATGTAATAAATATAATGATTTTGATATGTAATAAGTAGTATATCCAGTCCAACTAAGTTTGAGTTTTAAATTTGATAAGAATGTAAATATTTTAAATATAAATGTGTTTTTATCTAACCTTATCTGACCTTATTTTAAATATTAAATATTCTTAATATTCTTAAACACAAATAATCTTACACAAAAGTAAAGTTATTTTCATCTCAAATAAGATAACTATATTATTTTCCTTGTATATCTAATCTGAATATAACTATATCTATTATTAATAAATTAATCAAATAAATTACTTCATCTCGTCCTCATTTCAATAAAGTTTATCAAAAGGAAGTTTATCAAAAGGGAGTTTGTCCAAGTAACAATGAAATGAAGTATTCCAGTTCCTCCCCAACTATCAGAGTCTTTCTAAACAGTACATTCCAAACCACAAAGGTTTCCCTTTCAATTGTTGTAATCCACACTTTCACTTCAGTCTGTCAGAACTTTTTCCCCCATGCTTGTCTCTCCTCCGCTTTTTAGCCGCTTTCTTTTCAGGCTTCTGACAGAGGTTTGTACAAAAAACTATAACTTGCCAGTCTTCTCCTCACCATTAAGTTCCCTGTGCCACACTTTTCTCCAACAGTCTCACAAACTGTCACTTACTCGCTTTTTGCTTTGTTGGCAGTCCGCACTTAGAGCCGCCTTTGTCAGGAGGCTAATCTTGCTTGTTGGGCTCTGGAGGGCTCCTCTTCGCTGCAGGGGGGTTGCCTTCCCCACACTGCAGCCCAAGTATCCCCCACACTGACACGAATCTCTCCGGGATTTGAGAACCCTCTAAGGATCGCACAAATCACAAGAAGAGATAATTGAAACCGCAGACGGGCTTCTGCACCTCTGTTCATCCTTGCCTTGCCACCGGAAGTTGTCTCCGGTGAAAAAAGATTTAGAGAAAGCTATGGGAATACAAGTGTCAAAGAAAGTTAAATATTTAGGAATATGGTTGACAGCACATTGTAAGACGCTTAAAGAAAACAATTATGACAAATTGTTGCTACAAACAGAGAAAGATTTAGAATCATGGGGCAGATTACAACTTTCTTTACTGGGTAGGATTGCTGCCATTAAATGAACATTCTTCCAAAATTTTTATACTTATTTCAGATTATACCAATCAAACTACATAAAATTTTTTTTGAAGAACTTAATAAAACAACTCATAAATTTATTTGGCAAGGGAAAAAAATCTAGACTAAATTTAAAGGCAATGCAAGATTTGAAGAGCAGGGGAGGATTGGCACTTCCAAATTGGGAACTGTATTATATTGCTGCCTCTTTAGTATGGCTAAAAGATTGGGTGAATTTAACTAATAAGAGAACTCTATTTTTAGAATATGATGATCTGCAGAGGGTGTGGCATGGTTTTTTATGGGATGTAGGGAAAGTTAGCCAGAAATATTTTCATAGACATTTAATTAGAGTCTCGTTATTAACTAATTGGGAAAAAATATGGAAAAAACATAATTTAAAAGTACCGATTTGGATACCAACAGTGGAGGCAATGGTCCATCCAAACAATTTGGATATTACTAAAATGATTAAATATAAAGATTTACTGGATATACAAGGAAATTTGAAACCGTGACAAGAATTACAAGAACAGGGATTTAAAATTGATCAGTGGATATACCTCCAAATCCACAGTAGATATAAACAGGATAGGAAAGAATCTGGAATTAACAATAATCTTCAACAATTAGACAAAATTCTATTAGAATCAGACAAAAAAAATATAACTAAATTTTATAATTATTTATTAGAAGTAGAATTAGAAGAAGAAATAGTCAAAAAGAATATGATAGCCTGGAGTAAGAATGCATCCTGCACAATATCATGCGCACCTGCTACCCAGTCTTGCAGAACAGGCTCGTGGACCTCCAACAAGGCAATGGGGACATGAAGCCTGGGGAATGGAGGCAAGGGCGAAACCTGATAGACACTGAGGATGTGCAAGGCCCCAACAGAGCCTCACGTGAAGGGAAGAAGCAGTGCAACCTCCTGAAACACTGGTGCAACTCCCCAGCTGGAGCAGTGGAGTGGCAAGACAGGATGATAGATGATTAATGGATGCTTCCTTCAGCCTGTCTCATCACACGGATGAGATTGGGCCATGTATGTTGGGTGGGCCTACAATGAACAGGGCTTTTAATAAAGAGTTGTGTTTATGTTGACATGTGTGGATGATTGATTACATTGTTATTGATAATAAAGGGCCATAGGTATGGCACCTGGGAGGGTAGACCATACAGTCCCACTATGCTTGCACTGGAGGTTTATCTATCCCACAGCTATTACCCATACCAAAGGTATCCCTGCCCATCCCACTGCTATCTCAACCCATCCCACTGCTATCTTAACCCATCCCACAAGCATGCAAAGGCTTAAACCATTTCTAAAAGTTTCCACCAAGACTTTATTCAAAAAAAGAAATGAAGCAAGTGTGTGAATCAAAAATAGACTTTATTAACAACAAGCTATAAAACAAAAATGAGTCTCTGGCACTCCTCTTGGTCGCTCAGTCTCAGGGGTGAAGGGTCCACGTGCTGTGGAGGTAGCTGGTGCTGGAGTGCTTGTCATCAGCTCCTCCAGTAGCAGAAGCAGCAGAAGCCCCAGCCCCAGAAGAGCGAGCCCGTGCTGCAGAAGCCCCAGGAGAACCAGAGTGAGGGCCAGGGGGCGGGATGGTAGCCCTGTCCGTCTTGCAAGGGCTGGCAGCAGATGGCTGAGGCTTGCTGTGCTTCAACATGGTTGCGGGGTTGGTGGCTGGCAGGGAGACTGGCAGGAACCAAGGCTGGCAGGCAGGCTGGCAGGGAGGCAGGCACCAAGACTGGCAGGAAGGCTGGCAGGCGGGCTCGCAGGCAGGCTGGCAGGCAGGCTGGCAGGCAAGCTGGCAGGAAGGCTGGCAGGGAGGCAGGCAGCAAGGCTGGCAGGCAGACCGGCTTGCAGACCGGCTGGCAGCAAGGCTGGCAGCGAGGCTGGCAGGGAGGCTGGCAGCAAGGCTCGCAGGGAGGCTGGCAGGGAGGCTGGCAGGGAGGCTGGCAGCAAGGCTTGCAGCAAGGCTTGCAGGCAGACATGCAGGCAGGGCAGGTAAGGCTGTCAATCCATCCGGCAGCAGGTCTTTCCTCCGAATGGTGACCTGCTTCCGAGCTGCTTCCCTTATATCCGCGGGGCTTACGTAATGCATCCTCCCCGCATGCGCAATTAATGCTAGGCATCCGTTAGGCTTCTGCTCTGCATCCGCTTCATCCGCTCGGCATCTGCTCGGCATCCGCTGTGCATTCGTTGTATCCGTTCCGCGTCCGCTTTGCTGAGGTCCCCCGGAAGCCTAGCAGATGTGCCATCCGCTCCCATCCGCTTCCCTCCGCTGGGCTTCCATTCCGCATCCACTTTCCATCCGCCCTGCGTCCTCCCCGCGTCCGTTCCTTTCCGTGTTATCTGCTCCGGTTATGCAAATTTTCACCCCTTCTGAGAGCGGATAACAACGGATGGAACATTTTTCTCATTCGTTGTGTCCTTTTTACTAATGTTTTGCATCCGTTGGACAGTGTGACAGGGCCTTAAAAAGAGAAAATTAAAAAGGGGACAGGCAGCTATGATGATGATCCAGATTGATCAAGAATACCAAATATACCAAGACATTCAATCAGAAATCACCCTTAAAAAAAAAAAAATGAGGGATTGTAGAAAGGGAACTTCATGAGGACAGTGGTGTCACCCAGAAAGGAACAAGGCCCAGGGGAAACATTAGGCCAGCCATGAAACAGGCTTGCATAGGAAAAGAAATCTAATAAAAGAAATTGAGAGGCGCCCCTAGACAAAAAGCCAAACAATTAAGAACATACCAAACCAGCCAAAAGACAGGAATTACAAATAGAAGAGCCATCAAAACTAAAAGAGATGAGGGGAAAAAACTGGTAATACAGGAAGCTGCCCCGCAGAGTCTGTTTTCGCACCTCGTTGAGGTTGCATTCTGGCAGAAAGAAAAAACAAACTCTGACAGGATTTGAATGTCAAAACCTTATTCACAAAGGGAGGAAAAAAAAAAAAGGTATAAGAATTGGGAACTTATCATTCAAGGCGAGCTAGCCCCAGGAACGCAGGGACGTTGTTTCTAGCCTTCCTGAGAATAAAAAGATCCATCTTTCGAGCAGTTGTCTGTATCCTTGCACCAGAGCTCTCCCAGCGGGAAAATTTAAACCCTCAGAGAAAGGTACTTTCAGTCTTTCAACACTTGTTTGTGCTCTTGTATCTTTGGGTCAACCAGCCTTGACTGGATGGTTTTGGGGTTACTTTCACTGTCTTTCCACCATGTGAGATGCTCATCTATCTTCTTCTGCAATGAGCTGATACTCCTGAGGAACAACATGACTATAGAGGCATCACAAATCTTCCCCAGCTTTGTTCATGAGTCTGTATAGCATCGATACTGCCAGTTCCAATCTTCCCTCAAGTATGATTCCATGGCCTCAGTAGGCTTTCTATGCTGTCTGTGGTCAGAGGCTTTCTGAGGTAACATTGCCTCTTCAGAATTTTGGACATCCAATTCTGGTTTTTGGGAACCAAACTCCACGTTCACATCAAGGGTGGATGAAGGGTTTGAGTCCTCTGGTACCTCTGAGACATCTATGATGGCTGAAGACGTTGCTATGCTTTAAATTGGCAAAAGGTGAATTTAGCAGTTTTCCGTGCAATTCTCTTTTTTCACTAAGGTGTGCTGCAAGTGGATAGATGAATTTAGGAAAGTCCTATGAAACTCACTGCTTGACCACTCGGATGCTTGCAAGTGGGTAGATGAATTTAGAAAGCTCCTGTAAAATTCACTACTTGACCACTACCTCACTACTACTTGGTGTTGCAAGCCGGTAGCTGAATTTAGGACCCTTTCACTGTGTTGCATGGGGGTTGCTGAATTTAGGAATCTCCTTTGAAATTAATTATTTGACCAGAAGGTGGTGCTGCAAGCTAGTAGCTGAATTGTAGGCAGTTATGCTATGAAGAATAGTCATCAAAAGGATGCTAATATTTGGGGCAAATTAAAGCCCTTGTCACAACGGATGCAAAGACGATGTAAAATGGACAAAAAACCTTGCCATCCGTTGGAAAATGCGATGTACTCACTGCCTCCGTTTTGCTTCCTCTCTATCCGTCCAGCATCCGTTTATTGATGTTTCATCCGCTCCAAAAGTTTTGGGCTGCCTAAACCTTTTGTGCGAAAAATGTATCCAATTCGTCTGTTCTGCATCCGCTACGCATCTGCTATGCATCCGCTATATCCGCTAGGCATACACTACGCATCCGCGTAACTCGCATCCACCCGGACGCAGGGAGGAAAGGGAACGGACGCGGAACGGATGCAGAATGGATGCAGAACGGATGCAGCATGGAAACAAAGCGTTTAAAACGGAAAAAACAACTGCAGAGGGGACCTATCTCGGATATTAAGGATGTCTAGAGGATGCCTAGAGGATTCAAACGGACACCTATACTGCCTATAAAAAGGGGGAGCAACTCGTCCGCATCTCACTTTCAGACCAGCAGCCCACCTGTGCAGACCTCTGCAGCCTTCATCTGCCTCTTCCTCTTCCACAGCATTCAGTCATGTCCACCGTGGATTGCGACAAAATCCTTTTGGCAGCCAACATCCTTCTGCAACACTGCGAAACCATCAACAGTCTCTGTGAACTCTACTACGGGAAGAAAAGGAGGCACCCAAAAAAAGTTTGGGTCCAAAGATGGTTTGCCAGAAGAGCACAGTACGTACTTTACGACAAACTGATGGTGGAGCTCAGGAGCGAAGACACTCGGGCGTTCCAGAACTTCATATCCTCCAGCCATGTTTGACAAAGTTGTGCAGCGCCTGACACCCAGGTTGACCAAGACAAAGACCAACTTCCCGCCCAGCCTGGAACCTGGGCTCAAGGTGGCACTCACTCTGCGCCACCTGGCCTCAGGGACCACCTACAGGAGCATGCAGTATGGCTGGAGGGTGCCACCCAGCATGATCAGCTTTGTTGTCAGAGAAGTGGTGCAGGCCATCATCGAAGAATACAAGGAGGAGCTCCTCCAGTGCCCCTCCACTGAAGAAGGATGGAAGAAAGTTGCAGAGCAGTGGTATCAGAAGTGGAACTTCCCCCACACCGTTGGAGCCATAGATGGCAAGCACGTGGCCTGCAAAATACCAGCCAGGTCGGGGTCCACTTATTTCAATTACAAGGGTTCCTTCAGCATCATCCTCTTCGCAATGGTCGATGCTGACTACAAATTCATGTACATCGATGTTTCAGGCAACGGCTCATCTTCAGATGCCCAGGTATAAAATGACAGTCACCTCAAGGAGGGGCTGGAACACAACCTCATCGTGGGCTTCCCAGATCCAGACCCGCTGCCCAACGACACGCAAGATGTGCCCTACTTCATCGTGGGGGATGACGCCTTCTCCCTCACAACCTACCACATGAAGCCCTACACCTCCAAATACCTCACCCGTGAAGAGAGAATCTTCAACTACAGGCTGTCCAGGGCAAAGCGGGTGGTGGAGAACGCCTTTGGCATCCTGGTCAACAGGTTCCAGGTACTTCTCACCAACATGCAGCATC
The DNA here is from genome assembly GCA_015471245.1 of Laticauda colubrina. Taxonomy (NCBI): domain Eukaryota; kingdom Metazoa; phylum Chordata; class Lepidosauria; order Squamata; family Elapidae; genus Laticauda; species Laticauda colubrina. The sequence continues at coordinate 3,780 of BLBF01010191.1, read as the reverse complement.
GCCCAGAGACCATGAGGAGGATCGTGGAAGCTTGCTGCATCCTGCACAATCTCATGTGCACCCGCTACCCAGTCTTGCAGAACAGGCTCGTGGACCTCCAGCAAGGCAATGGGGACATGGAGCCTGGGGAATGGAGGCAAGGGCAAAACCTGATCGACACTGAGGATGTGCAAGGGCCCAACAGAGCCTCACGTGAGGCGAAGAAGCAGCGCAACCTCCTGAAACACTGGTGCAACTCCCCAGCTGGAGTGGTGGAGTGGCAAGACAGGATGGTAGATGCTTAATGGATGGTTTCTTGAGCCTGTCTCATCACACTGATGAGATTGTCCCATGTATGTTGGGTGTGCCTACAATGAACAGGGCATTTAATAAAGAGTTGTGTTTATGTTGACATGTGTGGATCAATGCTTACATTGTAATTGATAATGAAGGGCCATAGGGGTGGCACCTGGGAGGGTGGACCATACAGTCCCACTATGCTTGCACTGGAGGTTTATCTATCCCACAAGTATTACCCATCCCACAGGTATCCCTTCCCATCCCACAGGTATCCCTTCCCATCCCACAGGTATCCCTTCCTATCCCACAGCTATCTTAACCCATCCCAAAGGTATCACTGCCCATCCCACTGCTATCTTAACCCATCCCACAAGCATGCAAAGGCTAAACCATTTCTAAAAGTTTCCACCCAGACTTTATAGAAAAAAATTAATGAAGCAAGTGTGTGAAACAAAGATAAACTTTATTAATAACAAGCTGTAAAATAAACATGACCCAAGTCAAGTGTCCAAATAAAGTCCACAAATATCCAGGCAGCCAGTCTCTGGTACTCCTCTTGGTCACTCAGAGGTGTGTGCCCAGTCTAAGGTATTAGGGTGCAGGTGCTGTGGAGTTGGGTGCTGCTGCAGTGCTGGTCTGAGGTGTTGTTGGAGTGCCTGGCCCTGAGAGAACAACAGGGGATGGTGTGTTGAGGAAGGTGTCGGACAGCTGGCTCAGCCCCGTGATGCTGTGAGGTCCTTCCTCCATACCATGGGGTGTCAGCCCCAGTACTGAGGAGAGATGTACTGAGGCCGGGCTTGGCTGTGGGATGGAAGAAGGAGCAGTGTAGTGGGGCTGCCTGGTCTACAGCGGGTTGAGGACTGGCGTGGGTGGCATCATTGGCGTGGCTGGCATCGCTGTCGTGGGTGGCATTGTTGTGGTTGGCATCGGTGGCATCATTGGAACCGGTGGCAACGGTGTCGCCCGATGACTCTGTGCCTGCATTTGGAAGGGCTGCTGTCTGTGCTGCTGGACCTCTGGGTAGCTGTAGCCCTGGTAGGTGACGGGCTGTGGGAAGCCTTGGTATGGGAGGGACATCACCTGGGGTGGAGGAGCAGACCTGGACTGGGTGAGAGCAGGTGCCTCTGGGTCTGGAGGGTTGTTAAGCAGTGTGGTGATCCTCTCCTTCACCATCTGGTACTGGGGATCCGCCATCTCCTTGAGGGTCTGGTTGACAAAATTGAGGAAGGGCTTGCGGTTGGAGGAAGAGGAGGCAATGGGGACCAGCTGAGAGAGGAGACCTATGCAGGTGCGGATGGTGTTCCTGATCTCCACCAGGACCTTGTGGCTCTGCCCCTCCTGCGGTTTGGCTCTCTGCCTTACTGTGGAGGCAGAGGTTTGGGTGGATGCGATTTCGGCAGTGGTGGACTCGATGTCTCCTTTCTCCCACCGCACCAGGGAGTCCTCATCGCTCTCCACCATGCTTTCAACACCTGCCCGGGGGTTCTCCGCCGTGGCATGCTCCACAGATACCTGCATGGAGACAGGGACTGACTCTCGGCCGCCAGAGGACTGGCTCCCAGCAGGCTGCCGGAGAGAGAGGGTAGAGATTTGGGCTCCTGGTGCTCATTGGTGGCGGACCTCACCCTCCGGGAAGCTGCACTTGGCCATGACATAGTTCTCTCTGTCCGTCAGCTTAACCGTGGCCTGGCCAGATTTTTTGAGGTGCAGCTTCCCGTACCAGGTGTGCATGTGCTTCCACCAGCCGAGGAGCACATCCGATGTGTAGCCCAGACTCTCCGCCCTCTCTCTCCAAGCAGCCTGCTTCCGCTTGGTGTCCCTGTACAGCCGGTGTCCCTTCTGCCACAGATAGTCGTTCTCTCTCAGCCACTCCAGCACCTCATCCTCATGCGCTTCCTCAAAGTAGTACTGCCTCCTCTCCCGTTTTTGCATACGCCTCTTCCTCCCTTTGGCAGGACCAGATGGGCCCTCATCAGAGGGGCTTCCAGGTTGTAGGGGCTGCTCCTCCACACCAACAGCAGCAGCAGCAGCAGCATCACCAGCAGGATCATAATCATTATCAGCAGCAGCAGCAGCAGCAGGATCAGCAGCAGCAGCAGCAGCAGCAGCAAGACCAGGATCAGCAGCAGCAGAGTAAGCACCAGCAGCAGGGTCAGCAAGACCAGGAGCATGAGCAGAACGAGCAGGACCAACAGGACCAGCAAGACCAGGAGCAGCTTCAGCAGAGTACGCAGCAGAAGCACCACTGCCAGGAGCAGCTACAGCAGATGCTCCAGCAACAGAAGAGCAAGCCCAAGCAGCAGAAGCCCCAGCAGAAGATGAGTCAGGGACATGGGGTGGGAGGGTGGCCCTGTCCCTCTTGCCAGGGATGGTGGCAGGTTGCTGAGACTTTCGCTTCTTCCCCATGGTTGTGGGGTTGCTGGCTGGCAGGAAGGCTTGCAGGAAGGCTGACAGGCACCAAGGCTGGCAGGAAGGCTGGCAGGAAGCCTGTTAGGAAGCCTGGCAGGAAGGCTGGCAGACAGACTGGCTGGCAGGGAGGCTGGAAGGCAGGCTGGCAGCAAGGCTGGCAGGGAGGCTGGAAGGCAGGCTGGCAGCAAGGCTGGAAGGGAGGCTGGAAGGCAGGCTGCCAGCAAGGCTGGAAGGGAGGCTGGAAGGCAGGCTGCCCAGGAGGCTGGGAGGCAGGCTTGGAGGCAGGCTGGCAATAAGGCTTGCAGGCAGACATACAGGCAAAAACTCGAGGTATCCAGCAGCAGGTCTTTCCTCCAAATGTTGGCCACATGCGAGCTGCTTCCCTTTATATCTGCGGGGCTTGCGCAATGCATCCCCCCCGCATGCGCAATTAATGCCAGGCATCCGTTAGGCTTCCACTGTGCATCCGCTAGGCTTCCGCTGTGCATCCGCTTCATCCACTGTGCATCCGTTCTGCATTCGTGGTTTCCGTTCCGCGTCCGCTTTGCTGAGGCCCCCCGGAAGCCCTGTGGTTGCGCCATCCGCTTCCATCTGCTGGGCTTCCGTTCCGCATCTGCTTTGCATCCGCCCTGCATCCTCCCCGCGTCCGTGTTATCCGCTCCAATTATGCAAATTTTCACCCCTTTTGAGCGCGGATACAACGGATGTAACATTTTTCTCTTCCGTTGTGTCCTTTTTGCATCCGTTGGGCAGTGTGACACGGTCTTAAGATCAGGCGATTCCCTTTTGTTGAGGAATTTACACTGGTGTCTTTTGATTTGAGATTGCGTCTAATTCCAGTAAAAGGAAAAATTTCTTCAGCTTTGCCATTAAAGATGAAAGGGGGGAGGAGGGTTATGGCCCATTTCTATGGAGATGGCTCATCCTAAAGAATTTACAATTCTGTTGCTTGGAGACCATCATCACAGAGGTAGAATGGGCCTCTTTATGGCTCTCTTTCTTCCTGATGAGCAGAGGGAAATCCACCTTTGTTTTGGACTGAAGAGCCTGTTAAGCCTGGGTTCCCCAACCAGGGTTAGGTAGACAAGCTAA
>BLBF01010171.1:0-17271 GCA_015471245.1 Laticauda colubrina | reverse complement strand
CCCTCCACTGAAGAAGGCTGGAAGAAAGTTGCAGAGCAGTGGTATCAGAGGTGGAACTTCCCCCACACCGTTGGAGCCATAGATGGCAAGCACGTGGCCTGCAAAGTGCCAGCCAAGTCGGGGTCCACTTATCACAACTACAAGGGCTTCTTCAGTATCATCCTCTTTGCCATGATCGATGCTGACTACAAGTTCATGTACATCAATGCTTCAGGCAATGGCTCATCTTCAGATGCCCAGGTATACAATGCCAGTTACCTCAAGGAGGGACTGGAAAGCAACCTCATCATGGGCTTCCCAGATCCACACCCACTGCCCAACGACATGCAAGATGTGTCCTACTTCAACGCCTTCTCCCTCACAACCTACCTCATGAAGCCCTACACCTCCAAATACCTTTCCTGTGAAGAGAGGATCTTCAACTACAAGCTGTTCAGGGCAAGACGGGTGGTGGATAACGCCTTTGGCATCCTGGCCAACAGGTTCCAGGTACTTCTCACCAACATGCAGCATCACCCAGAGACCATGAGGAGTATCGTGGAAGCTTGCTGCATCCTGCACAATCTCATGCGCACCCGCTACCCAGTCTTGCAGAATAGGCTTGTGGATCGTGAACAAGGTAATGGGGACATTGAAGTTGGGGAATGGAGGCAAGGGCAAAACCTGATTGACACCAAGGATGTGCAAGGCCCCAACAGAGCCTCACGTGAGGCGAAGAAGCAGCACAACCTCCTGAAACAATATTACGGAAAAAATACCTTCACTATGGTAACAGATTGGGATACTAGAAGTGAAAAATATGTTTCTGAATAAAACAAGTTTAGCTAAATTCAAGAAAAAAGGGTTTTCTTTTGTAAAATGTATCACAGAGTAAGACAGATTTTGATATCTGGAATCTTGTTTTTAGGGTTCAAATAGATACTAACAGCAGTTACTAATGTTTGTTACAAACTTCAAATATATAAACTGTGGCTCAACCACAGGCAGTATATCTTACTTTCATGTGCAGTCAGATTCAGATTGAACTTGATTCTCAAGAACTACCTCTTCTTTTGTATCAGTGGTTGCAAGATAAATTCAGGTAATCATCATAGTAAAGATTGACCACAAAGCCTAATTGATTTCATTTGTCCTTTAAGTGCATTAGGCTTAAGTAGTGTCTTTGCTGGCATCTGTCTTTCCCAATCAATTTTCCTGATGATGAAAGCAATATTATTTCTTTTATTTCAACAAACGGTTTGATTTTTTTTTTCTGAAATGTTCAATGACAATCCAATTCATTGATACCTAGGATGTCAATGTGTCGTTAATTCATTTCACCTTTCATTGAATTTTACCTTTCCATATTTATGGCTCTTTTATTCCCTGTTCCCTTAGTTCTGTCTTTGCAGCTTTAGATGTCCTGTTCCTGAATGTCAACATTAACAAACAGATATCTCAAAGACATTAATTTATTCATATCATAAACCTATAAGACATGAAGTGTCCACTTTTTATTGATATGATTTTCGTGACACAATTTCATCTAAATGAATTTGCATGGTTCACACTAAAATAAGTAAAAATGAGTACTATTTATCAATCATCATTTGTCTTTTTAGAATAAAAGATGATTCAGAGTGGTATAGTCGAAAATAAAAAATAGAATTTCAAACAGGTAGAGGACCTTGAAATTTACCTAATCCAATCTCCTGCTTGCTGAAAGAACTACAGTGTAAAGGCCCAGTCCCACTGTCCTTACGGATGCAAAGAGGATGTAAAACGTTAAAAAAAGCATGCCATCCATTGGAAAATGCTATGCATCCATTGTGTACTCACTGCATATGTGTTTCATACTCTCTATTCATTGATCACCGTCCACTGTGATTTCATCCGCACAAAAAGTTTTGAGCTGCACAAATCTTTTTGAACGGATGAACTTTCCGCCGTGTACAATGTACATCCATGACATATACGGGCAACAAACATTCTATGTCCGTTATCATCCGTTAAACATCCGCTGTATCCTCTCTGCATCCTCTGGCCATCCCCTCAACTCACATCCACTGCAGCTGAAAACGGAAAGAGGGAGGAAACAAAAGGTACATGGAACGTCTGCAAAGTGTTAGTAGCACGGAAATAGAAAGGATGTAAGCGTATGCATCTCGTATATAAAGGATTAAAAACAGACAAAACGTTTGTATCTGGGATGTATCTCATATATTTAAGATGTCTGGAGTATGTCTAGAGTATGTAGAAGGACACCTAGAGGACAACCGATATTTCCAATAAAAAGGGGGAGAAAATCATCTGGATCTCAGTATGAGTCCAGCAGCCGTGGTGTACAGACCTCATCACCCTTGGTCTTGGTCTTCAACATCATCAATTGTTCTCCACCATGGATGATGAAACAGTCCATATGATAGCTGCGCTCATTCATCACCAGAACCAAAACCTGTTCAGACTATATCAAGTTTTGCACAGAAGGAGTGGAAGGAGACGTCCAAGAGCTGTGTGGGTCCGTGGATGGATCGTGAGAAGAACGGAGTTTGGACTGAATGACCAGTTGATGGTGGAGCTGAGGAATGAAGACCCTCGTGCATTCCATCACTTCATGAGGATGCCACCAGCCATGTTTGACGAACTTGTAGAGCGTCTGAGACTCAGGTTGACCAAGCCTAGCACCAACTTCCATCCCAACCTGGACTGAAGGTGGCACTGACTCTGTGGCACCTGGCCTCTGGAACCACATACAGAAACATGCAGTATGCATGGAGGGTGCCACACAACAGCATCAGCAAAGTGGTCAGAGAAGTGGTACAGGCCATCATTGAAGAACATGTGAAGGAGCTCCTCAGGTGCCCCACCACTGAAGAAGGCTGTAGAAAACTTGCAGAAGAGTGGTATCATTTCCCCACACTGTTGGAGCCATAGATGGGAAGCACGTGGCCTACAAAGCTTCAGCAGGGCCTTCAGGGGCTTGAGCAGCAGGGCCTTCAGCAGCAGGGCTTTGAGGGGCTTGAGGGCCTTGGGGCTGGTCCACCACCGCAGCAGCAGCAGCAGCAACAGCAGCAACAGCAGCAGCAGTTCAGAGTCAGTGCCATGGGGTGGGATGCTGGTTCTGCCCTTCTTCACCTTGCCAGGGCTTGAACGAGTAGGCACGGACTTCCTTATCTTGCCTGACTGACGAACCATGGTGTTCCTGCAAGATGTATCTGGCAATAACAAAACACAAATTGGACTTAATTGAACAAGAGAAACTGAATATAAATTTGAAGATGACAAAACAATCTTATTTTGAGAATGCCAATAAGCCAGGAAGATGGTTAGCTTACAAATTAAAAAAAAAGAAAGAAAAGAGATTGATATATCAATTAATGGAGGGTAACAGTGATATACAACAAGAGATAGGGGGAAAAAAAGAAATTGTACATAAATACTACAAAGAGTCATATAAAAAGGAAGAAATAAATGAGGGTAGAATAAGAAATTATTTAGATGAAATTAAAGATAAAGAAATTGAAGAAGAAATGATAGAAACACTTAATAAAGATATATCGTGGTCTGAATTGAAATCGGCAATAGAGAACCAAAAAAACAACAAAGCCCCAGGTCCTGACGGAATCCCAGGAGAGTTATATAAAATAATTGCAGAACAGATTGGACCATTTATGTTGGAAATTTTTAATGAAGTATTATTGGCAGCTAAGATGCCGGACTCATGGAGGGGAGCACAGATCTCGTTGATCCCGAAGTAGGATTTTGAACCCAGATATATTAACAATTATAGACTGATTTCACTATTAAATACCGATTACAAAATATTTGCCTCCATTATAGCTAATAGACTTAAAAGAATATTAAGCTTATATATACATGAAGATCAAAGTGGATTTCTTCTGACTAGACAGATAAGCAATAACTCAAGAACAGTATTAGATATTTTAGAATTTTATGAAACCCACCCCGAGAACCAGATTGCACTTATGTTTTTAGACGCTGAAAAGGCCTTTAATAATTTAAATTGGCAATTCTTAATACAAAAAATATATAATATGAAATTAGGCACCAAATTTGAAAATATTATACCAACTATTTATAACACACAACAGGCCAATATTATAGTAAATGGGGAATATACTTGTCCAATAAAAATAGAAAAAGGAGTTAGACAAGGCTGCCCGCTCTTACCCCGCTCTTCATATTCGCATTAGAAACATTACTAATTAAGATTAGACAAAATCCAGAGATAAAAGGACTAAAGATTAAATCAGAAGAATACAAATTACAAGCATTTGCTGATGATTTGGTTTTTTTCATTGAAGATCCAATTGAAAGAGGACAAAAATTGATTAAAGAAATAGAACAATTTGGAGCGGTAGCAGGACTTAAAATTAACAGGAAAAAAACAAAATTAATGACTAAAAACTTAACAGAAAAGCAGAAAAAAGAACTAGAAGAAATTATGGGAATACAAGTGACAAAGAAAGTTAAATATTTAGGAATATGGTTGACAGCACATTGTAAGGCGCTTAAAGAAAACAACTATGATAAATTGATGCTTCAGGTAAAGAAGGATCTAGAATTATGGGGCAAATTACAACTTTCACTATTGGGAAAGATTGCTACCGTTAAAATGAATATCCTCCCAAAACTTTTATAACTATTTCAGATGATTCCAATTAAATTACATAAGAAATTTTTCGAAGAACTCAATAAAAGTATTGCTAAATTTATTTGGCAAGGGAAAAAACCCAGAATAAATTTAAAAGCAATGCAGGACATGAGGAGCAGGGGAGGGTTGGCACTTCCAGATTGGGAATTGTATTACACAGCTGCCACCCTAGTATGGTTAAAAGATTGGGTAAACTTAAATAATAAGAGAATCTTATTTTTAGAGGGCCACGACTTAAGCCCATGACACACTGGCCAACGGATGCAAAAAGGACACAACGGACGAGCAAAATGTTCTATCCGTTGTTATCCGCTCTCAAAAGGGGTGAAAATTTGCATAACCAGAGCAGATAACATGGATGCGGGGAGGACGCAGGGTGGACGCAAAACGGATGCGGAACAGAAGCCCAGCAGATGGAAGCGGATGGGAGCTGATGGGAGTGGGTGGCACATCCACAGGGCTTCTGGGGGGCCTCAGCGAAGTGGAAGCGGAACGGAAAGAGCGGATGCAGAATCGACGCCGAACGGATGAAGCAGATGCACAGCGGAAGCCTAGCGGATGCATAGTGGAAGCCTAATGGATGCCTGGCGTTCACTGCGCATGCGGGGAGGATGCATTGCATCAGCCCCGCGGATATAACGGAAGCAGCTTGGAAGCAGGACGCCATTCAGAGAAAAGACCTGCTGCTGGACACATTGACTGCCTTGCCTGCCCTGCCTGCATGTCTGCCTGCCAGCCTTGCTGCCAGCCTTGCTGCCAGCCTTGCTGCCAGCCTTGCTGCCAGCCTCCCTACCAGCCTTGCTGCCAGCCTCCCTACGAGGCTTGCTGCCAGCCTCCCTACAAGCCTTGCTGCCAGCCTTCCTGCCAGTCTTGGTTCATGTCTGCCTGCCAGCCTTGGTGACTGCCTGCCTGCCAGCCTGACTGCCCTGCCTTCCTGCCAGCCTCCCTGCCAGCCTTTCTGCCAGCCTTGGTTCCTGCAAGCCTCCCTGCCAGCCAGCAACCCCACAACCATGCGGAAGCACAACAAGCCTCAGCCATCTGCTGCCAGCCCTGGCAAGAGGGACAGGACTAAAATCCCACCCCCTGGCCCTCACTCTGGTTCTCCTGGGGCTTCTGCAGCACAGGCTCGCTCTTCTGGGGCTGGGGCTTCTGCTGCTTCTGCTTCTGGAGGAGCTGATGACAAGCACTCCAGCACCACCCACTTCCACAGCACCTGCATCCTTCACCCCTGGAACTGAACGACCAAGAGGAGTGCCAGAGACTCATTTTTGTCTTATAGCTTGTTGTTAATAAAGTCTATTTATGATTCACACACTTGCTTCATTTCTTTTTTTTAATAAAGTCTTGCTGGAAACTGTTAGAAATGGTTTAAGCCTTTGCATGCTTGTGGGATGGGTAAGGATAGCTTTGGGATGGGTTAGGATACCTGTGGGATTGGGTAATAGCTGTGGGATGGGTTAGGATAGCTGTTGGATAGATAAACCTCCAGTGCAAGCATAATGGGACTGTATGGTCCACCCTCACAGGTGCCACACCTATGGCCCTTTATTATCAATAACGATATAATCAATCATCCACACATGTCAACATAAACACAACTCTTTATTAAACGCCCTGTTCATTGTTGGCCAACCAAACATACATGGCCCAATCTCATCCGTGTGATGAGACAGGCTGAAGGAAGCATCCATTAAGCATCTATCATCCTGTCTTGCCACTCCACTGCTCCAGCTGGGGATTTGCACCAGTGTTTCAGGAGGTTACGCTGTTTCTTTGCTTCATTTGAGGCTCTGTTGGGGCCTTGCACATCCTCAGTGTCGATCAGGTTTCGCCCTTGCCTCCATTCCCCAGGCTCCATGACCCCATTATCTTGTTGGAGGTCCATGAGCCTGTTCTGCAAGACTGGGTAGCGGGTGCACATGAGATTGTGCAGAATGCAGCAAGCTTCCATGATCCTCCTCACGGTCTCTGGGCAATGCTGCATGGTGGTGAGAAGTACCTGGAACCTGTTGGCCAGGATGCCAAAGGCGTTCTTCACCACCCGCCTTGCCCTGGAAAGCCTGTAGTTGAAGATCCTCTCTTCACGGGTGAGGAGTCTGGAGGTGTAGGGCTTCATGAGGTAGGTTGTGAGGGAGAAGTCGTCATCCCCCACGATGAAGTAGGGCACATCTTGTGTGTTTTTGGGTAGGGGTTCTGGATCTGGGAAACCCACGATGAGGTTGTGTTCCAGCCCCTCCTTGAGGTGACTGGCATTGTATACCTGGGCATCTGAAGATGAGCCGTTGCCTGAAGCATCGATGTACATGAATTTGTAGTCAGCATCGACCATGGCGAAGAGGATGATGCTGAAGAAGCCCTTGGAGTTGAAATAAGTGGACCCCGACTTGGGTGGAGATTTGCAGGCCATGTGCTTCCCATCTATGGCTCCAACGGTGTGTGGTAAGTTACACTTCTGATACCACTGTTCTGCAACTTTCTTCCATCCTTCTTCAGTGGAGGGGTACTGGAGGAGCTCCTCCTTGTATTCTTCAATGATGGCCTGCACCACTTCTCTGACCACAATGCTGATGGTGTTGGATGGCACCCTCCAGTCGTTCTGCATGCTCCTGTAGGAGGTCCCTGAGGCCAGGTGGCGCAGAGTGAGTGCCACCTTGAGCCCAGGTTCCAGGCTGGGCCGGAAGCTGGTGTTTGCCTTGGTCAACCTGGGTGTCAGGCGGTGCACAACTTCATCAATCATGGCTGGCGGATCCTCATGAAATTCTGGAACGCCCGAATGTCTTCGCTCCTGAGCTCCACCATCAGCTTGTTGTACAGTCCATCCTCTGCTCTTCTGGTGAACCATCTTTGGACACAGACTTTTTTTGGGTGCCTCCTTTTCTTCCTGTAGTAGAGTTCACAGAGCCTGTAGAGGTTTTCGCACTGTTGTAGGATGGTGGCTGCCAAAAGGACTTTTTCACAATCCACGGTGGACATGACTGGATGCTGTGGAAGAGGAAGAGCCAGATGAAGGCTGCAGAGGTCTGCACCGCTGGGCTGCTGGGCTGAAAGTGAGATCCAGGTGAGTTGCTCCCCCTTTTTATAGGCAGTATAGGTTTTCCGCTAGGCATCCTCTAGGCATCCTCTAGGCATCCTGTAGACATCCTTAATATCCGAGATAGGTCCCCTCTGCGAACGTTTTTTCTGTTTTAAACGCTTTGTTTCCGTGCTGCATCCTCTAGGCATCCGTTCTGCATCCGTTCTGCGTCCATTCCGCTTCCTCCCTGCATCCGGGCGGATGCGCGTTGCGCAGATGCGGAATGGATGCCTCACGGATATAGCGGATATAGCAGATGCGTAACGGATGCGTAGTGGATGCAGAACGGACGAATTGGATACATTTTCCGCACAAAAGTTTTAGGCAGCCCAAAACTTTTGGAGCGGATGAAACGTCCATAAACGGATGCTGGATGCATAGAGAGGAAGCAAAACAGAGGCAGTGAGTACAGAACGGATACATCGCATTAACCAATGGATGGCAAGCTTTTTTGTCCGTTTTATATCCTCTTTGCCTCCATTGGTTCAGTGTGACATGGGCTTTACAAAGGGGGTGGAATGCTTTTTTATGATGATGTAAGAGAAATTACCCAGAAATACTTTCACAGACACTTAATGAGAGACTCATTGGTAACTAATTGGAAAAAAATATGTAAAAAACACTATTTAAAAGTACCAATTTGGCTATCAACAACGGAGGCAATGATTCACCCAAACAATTTGGATATTTCTAGAATGATCAAATATAAAGATTTATTAGACGTACAAGGAAATTTGAAATCCCATCAAGAACTTCAAGAATGGGGGATTTAAAATAGATCAATGGGCATATTTACAAATTCATAGTAGATATAACCAGGATAGAAAGGAATTCGGAATTAGTAATAAACCCCAGCTGCTAGATAAAATTTTAATGGGATCAGGAAAAAAGAATATAACTAGATTTTACAATTGTTTACTTGAAGTAGAATTAGAAGAAGAAATAAATAGTAAAAGGAAATATGATTGCTTGGAGTAGGAATATAGGATGTAATATCACTTTAAATGAATGGGAAATAGTCTGGGGAAGTAATAATATTACAAAATTGGTAGCATACAAAGAAAATGCATATAAACTGTTTTATAGATGGCACCTTCCTCCTTTGTGATTGGTGAAAATGTGCCCCAAAATGAGTCCAAAATATTGGAAATGCAAAAAGAAAGAGGGAACTTTTTTCCACATGTGGTGGTCATGCATAGAAGCCCAAAAATATTGGAAGATAATAAGAAATTGGCTAGAAGATATTACTAAAGAACAGGTCGAATATAAACCAGAGTCTTTTCTCCTAGGGATTTTTGACAAACAAATATCAAAAAAGACAAAATATATTACAATACATATATTAACAGCAGCTAGGTTGGCTTTTGCTCAGTGTTGGAAGCCCCCACAGATTCCTACAAAGGAGATGATTATCCAAAAAATTTCAAGCTGCGCAGAAATGGACAGATTAACATTAGCTCTAAAAAACAAAGAAACTTCAATATATTATAATAGCTGGAATTATTGGTATAAGTGGTTAGAAGAAAGATGAATTTTATAATATAGGCTAGAAAGAATAAGATAAATTTATATGAGTGATGTATAAATTCTTGTAAAGATAAAGTGTTTAGAGATAGTAAAACCAAAGGAAGAAAAGATCTCACAAATTGTCGAAAGTAAGAATATTTTTAACAAATCTCTTTTCTGTATTTTCTTTTTTTTTTTCCCGGTCCTCTTTTCCCATCCCCCTTTTCACTCCTTTTTTTTCTTCCCTACCCTTCAGTTATGCACATGTTATTATGTTGTTGTGTCTTTGTTTTTTTTTTTTTAATTGTAAAATCAATAAAATTTGTTTTTTTTTTTTAAAAAAAAGATGTATCTGGCAGCACGTCTTTCCCCTGTATGCTGACTGCGTGCGTGCTGCATCCTTTTATATCCACGGAGCTGACGCAATTCATACACCCCGCATGCACAGTGAATGCATTGCATCCGATATACATCCGCACGGCATCCCCTTTGTTTCCTATAGGCGTATGTGATACATCCGCTTCATCCGCTATGCATCCGCCCCTTCCACTATGCGTCTGCTTCAAAATTCTTTGCTGGAACCCCTTCGGAGGTGTCATCCGCTTCCATCCACTTTCATCCGCTAGGCTTCCGATGAACATCCATTTAACATCCCTGCTACATACTACCCACGTCCATTCTTTTACATTCTTTTCCATTCTGTTTATGCAAATTTTCACCACTTTTTGGAGCGGATGAAAATGGATGGAGCCACCCCTGAAATTTTGCTCCTCTGCTGTGTCCTTTATGCATAGATTTTGCGTCCATCGGCCAGTGGGACCGGGCCTTAAGGTATAACTTTATCAGCCTTCCTATTTTGATCAGTTCCTGCTGGAATATTACTGTGTAGAAGAATTGATGAATTCCAAAGGTGACCAATTCTTCTGCTACAAAGCATTTACCAAAATTTATTTACCATTGTTGATGCTGTGGGAGCTAATATAGATGCTTTATTGGTAAAGGGAATCTAGTGTATCATGTTTTAAAAACAGAAATTTCAAGCTTGGAGGCTTCAATCTAGATTGCAATCATATTGTCTTACATCAGAAGAACTTTAATGTTAGGTTACCCATTAATCTAAGGTCACATTTTGTTGGCATCTCATGTTTTAATATATCAGATGCTTTTTCTGTTCTAGTAATTCCTTTATTGCATTTCCATTTAAATTATAAAGTTATTTTAAAAAATGAGAGTGCATTTTTGTGGCCTGAGAGGATGCATTGCATTGATGGAAATAAAACACATACACAAACTTTCCTACATAGTTTGAATGAATTTTAGACAGCAAAAATGCCATAGTAGCCATGTCCAAAATGCATTTTGGCAAAGCTTTGAGTGTTCTTGGGATTGCTGGAACATTTTGGGCTCCAAATGCTGAAAAGCTAAACCAGCGTAGAAATGTTTGCCCATACTCCTGTGCAAATGATTAAAATTTTATTAGGTGAGGCTTTAAAATATATATGGATTTCTTTTGTTTTGTACCTAAAATACATCACTCCTGTTGGTTGACAGCATCTGTTCCTCGATTGCCTCATTTATCTAGTCAGTTTTCCAAACTGTCTGGAGCAGAAGCTTTCTTAAAAACAGAAATCTGGATAAATGTGCAGCATTGAAAGCATTGAAGTGAAAGAAACTACAGCCACCTATCTCCACAACCCATATTGCAAACACACCAACGACAGCCAAGCCCCCTACAACTGGCCCCAATCCATTGGGCTCACAACCTCTGATGACCACAGAAAAAGAAGTGAAATAGCTGTTACACAGAGAGAAGCCAGGAAAAGCACTAGGGCCAGACAAGATATCTCCTTCTTGCTTAAAAGTCTGTGCTGACCAATTGGCCCCCATCTTCACCCGAATCTTCAATAGATCACTAGAGATGTGCCATGTTCCTTCCTGCTTCAAAAGTTCTACCATCATCCCAGTGTCAAAGAAGCCCTCCATCAAGGAATTGAATGACTACAAACCAGTTACTCTAACATCTGTAGTTATGAAAATCTTTGAAAGGCTTGTGCTGTCCCACCTGAAAACCATTATGGATCCACTGTTAGATCCCATGCAGTTTGACACCGAGCAAATAGATCAACAGATGATGCTGTTAACATGGCTTTGCATTACATCCTACAACACCTTGAATCTCCAAATACCTACACAAGGGTCCTCTTTGTAGACTTCAGTTCAGCATTCAATACCATCATTCCAGACACTCTTCTCAGTAAATTAAACCAACTAGCGGTACCTGAACACACTTGTAAGAGGATCATAAGCTTCCTAATAGACAGGAAGCAGCAGGTGAAGCGAGGCGGAATCACATCCGATACCTATACAATCAGCACAAGGGGGCCTCAAGGCTGTGTGCTATCACCACTTCTCTTCTCCCTGTATACCAATGACTGCATGTCAAACAATCCATCTGTTAAAATACTGAAGTTTGCTGATGACACAACAGAGATTGGTCTCATTTGAGACAACAGTGAATCTGCATACAGACAGGAGGTTATACAACTTGCCTCATGGTGTAACCGGAACAATCTGGAACTGAACACACTCAAAACTGTACAAATGGTGGTAGACTTTAGAAGAAACCCTCCCATACTACCACCTCTTACAATATTAGACAACACAGTATCAACAGTAGAGACCTTCAAATTTCTCGGTTCTACTATATCACATGACCTAAAATGGACACCTAACATCAAAAATATCATCAAAAATGCACAACAAAGAATGTTCTTTCTGCACCAACTCAGAAAGCTCAAGGAGCTGCTGATACAGTTCTACAGAGGAATTATTGAGTCTATCATCTACACCTCTATAATTGTCTGGTTTGGTTCTGCAACCCAACAGGACAGACACAGACTTCAGATGACAATTAGGACTGCAGAAAAAAAAAAAAAACAAGTACTATCCACCTGCCTTCAATTGAGGACCTGTATTCTGCATGAGTCAAAAAGAGGGCTGTGAAAATATTTACAGACCCCTCACATCCCGGACATAAACTATTTCAACTCCTTCCCTCAAAACGATGCTATAGAACACTGCACACCTGAACAACTAGACACAAGAACAGTTTTTTTCCCAAAAGCCATCACTCTGCTAAAAAAATAATTCCCTCAACACTGTTCAACTATTTACAAAGTGTACAATGCTATTACTGTTAATCTTCTCATCACTCCTTGTCACCCATCCCCTCCCACTTGTGATTGTAGGACTGTAACTTTGTCACTTGTATCCTTACGATTTATATTAACTGTTTCTTAATATGATTTGATTGTTGATTGTACCCTTTGACTATCATAAAGTGTTGTATGTTATGATTCTTGATTCTTAATGAATGTACCTTTTCTTTTTGTATACTGAGAGTATTTACACTAAGACAAATTCCTTGTGTGTCCAATCACACTTGGCCCATAAAGTATTCTGTTCTATTTTATTATATTCCTATGAAAGTTCATTGCCTTGTAGGAAAAATGAACTTGGGGAGGGGCCATGTTGCACAAAATTATGGAAAGCAATTGATATAATATACAGAAACACATCTTCATAAATAAGTACTTAATAAGGGTGGGGGAGTCCTAAAGTTTTTGCATGGGTGTATTCATAGATGTCATGTTAGTTTCCTCTTTATTTTTTTTCAGATGAAAATAGTGTGACTTCAAAAATGCAATAAAAATAATATTTGTCATTCTTTCTTTATTTTTATTCATATTTTATTCATCCATCACAAGAGAAATCTAAAACTTTTTCACAATATTTAGACACTATTATCTATTTTTAAAATATTTCGACTGAAGTTATTGTTATGTAAGTACAATTATATATGTGTTCTCTTCTTTTATTCTTTCAGCCTATTTCTTTGCCCGAAAGGCAGAAAATTAATATTCAGCAGAAGAAAGAAAATGAGCTTTTGTTTTAGAGCACTAAGAAGTATTTGATGATTTTTAAAATAACTATAGGAAAGAAAAAAATTAATAAAGCTTACAAGGTTTTCAATTTTCTTTTGTTAAAATTTTCAAAAAGTTGGATTTAAAAGAAAATTTAGTAATAAAGATGATAATTTGAAAAACAGCTTAACAGTTTCCAAAGGAGAAATTATATAGTAAAATTCAATAGTTAGGAGAATTTTATATCATACATGTTGCCTCATTCTTAATTAATATTTTAATTTAAAAATACTGGGAACTATGTTAGGATGTTCAATTATTTTATAAAAGTAACAAACTTTAGAAACACTTTTTCTAGTCTTATTCTTCTACATATATACAAAAATGCAAAGAGAAAGTTATCTATTCCTGAAACTGAAAAGATTAACCTTCTCTATCTATTTAAATCTTTCTTTAGGCTAGGTCACATCGTTCAACAGATGCAAAATGTATGTAAAAATGACACAGTGGACGAGAAAATGTTCCATCCGTTGTTATCCGCTCTCAAAAGTGCCCCAAATTTGCATAAACAGAGCGGACAACAACGGAAAGTAACGGACGGGGAGAGTACGTAGCGAGGATGTTAAGCGGATGCTCAATGGAAGCCTAGTGGATGGAAGCAGATGGAAGCGGATGGCACGTCTGCAGGGCTTCCGGGGGAGCACAGCAAAGTGGACACGCAGCAGAAGGGGCGGATGCAGAGTGGATGCCTAGTGGATGACGCGGATGCAGAGCGGACACCGAGCGGATGCCTAGCAGATGCCTAGCGGATACAAAGCGTTCACTACGCATGTGGGGAGGATGCATTGCATCAGCCCCGTGGATATAAAAGGATGCAGCTCACAAGCAGGTCACCATTCAGAGGAAAGACCTGCTGCCAGACACATCTTCAGCCAACAACCATGGGAAAGAAGAGGAAGCCTGTGCCTACTCCTGGCAGCCCTGGCAAGAAGGACAGGACCACCATCCCACCCCCTGGCGCTGACTCTGCTTCTGCTGCAGCTTCTGCTGCTGGTGCTGACTCTGCTGGTGCTGGTGCTTCTGCTGGTGCTGCTCCTGGTGCTGGTGCTTCTGCTGGTGCTTACTCTGCTGGTGCTGCTCCTGGTGCTGGTGCTTCTGCTGGTGCTTACTCTGCTGGAGCTTCTCCTGGTGCTAGTGCTTCTGCTGGTGTTGACTCTGCTGGTGCTGCTCCTGGTACTGGTGCTTCTATTGGTGCTGCTCTTGGTCCTGCTGGTGCTGGTGCTGGTGCTGCTACTGCTGCTGCTGCTGCTGGTGCTGCTGGTGGTGGTGGTGTGGTGGACCAGCCCCTAGAACCTCAAAGCCCTACTGATGAGGGCCCAGAAGACCCTGGCAGAGGGAGGAATAGGCATATGCGAGATAGGGAGAGGAGACAGTACTCCATTGAAGAGGAACATGAGGAGGAGGTGCTCGAATGGCTGAGGGAAAATGAGTACCTCTGGCGGAAGGGACATAGGATCTATCGAGACACCAAGCGGAAGTAGGTGGCTTGGAGAGAGAAGGCGGAGAGCCTGGGCTACACTTCGGAGGTCCTCCTCAGGTGGTGGAAGCACATGCATACCTGGTACGGGAAGCTGCACCTCAAGATATCTGGCCAGGCTGCGGTCAAGCTCACCGACCGGGAGACCTATGTCATGGACAAGTGCAGCTTCTTGGAGGGTGAGGTCCACCACTGAGGAGCAGCCCCTCTGTCAACCCCCTCTCTCAGGTAGCCCACAGAAAGCCAGTCCTCTTCTGGCCAAGAGTCAGCTCCTGTGTCCAGGCAGGTATCTGTGGAGCGCCCCACGATGGAGACCCCCCCCAACAGCTGCACTCTCCGTGGCAGAGCACCTGGAGGACCCACTGATGCAGTTGGAGCAAGAAGAGGCTACTGCCACCAGAGACCAACCCACACCCACACCCAGCTCCAACTCTACAGAAAGCAGGCAGAAAGCCAGACCGGAGGGACAGAGCCACACTGTCCTGCTGGAGATCAGGGACACCATCAAAAGCAGCATAGATCTCCTCTCTCAGCTGGTACACTCCGACATACCATCCTCTAACAGAAAGCCCTTCCTCACCTACGTAAACCAGACCCTCATGGAGATGTCTGAATCCCAGTACCAGGTGATCAAGGAGAGGATCACAGGTCTTCTGCACCACCCTCCAGGCCCAGCTGAACCTACTCCCACTCAGTCCAGGTCTGCTCCTCCACCCAAGGTGATGTCACAGTCCTTCCAAGGCTTTCAACATCCCCTCACCTATCAAGGCTACGGCTACCAGGAGTTCCAGCAGCACAGGCAGCCCTTCCCAGTCCAGGCACTGGTACATCGCACACCACAAATGCCACAGATGGCACCGATGCCACAGACGGCACCGATGCCACCGACGCCTCACGTGGCTCACCTGCAGACCACACAGCCCCACTACACTCCTCCTTCCTCCACCCCACAGCCAAGCCCGGCCTCAGAATATCTGCCATCAGTCTTGGGACTGACATCCCATGTCATGGAAAAAGGGGCTCTCAACATCACGGGACTGAGCCATCTCTCTGAGAGCTTCCTACACACACCATCCCCGGTTGTTCTCTCGGGGCCAGGCACCCCAATGGTGACTCCGACCAGCACTCCAGCCTCTGCCACTTCCACAGCACCTGTACCCTTCACCCCTGAGACTATGGGCACGCCTCAGAGTGACTGAGAAGAGTGCCAGAGACTGGGTAGCTACCTGTTGACTGTATCTTTTCTTTGGACACTTTTCTTGGGTCATTTTGCTTTTACACTTTCTTATTAATAAAGTTTATCTTTGCATCACACACTTGGTTCATTTATTTTAGTAAATAAAATCTTGCTGGAAACTTTTAGAACTGATTTAAGCCTTTGCATGCTTGTGGGATGGGTAAGGATAGCAGTGGGATGGGCAGGGATACCTGTGGGATGGGTAATACCTGTGGGATGAGTTAGGATAGCAGTGGGATGGGCAGGGATACCTGTGGGATGGGTAATAGCTGTGGGATGGGCAGGGATACCTGTGGGATGGGTAATAGCTGTGGGATAGATAAACCTCCAGTGCAAGCATAGTGGGACTGTATGGTCCACCCTCCCAGGTGCCACACCTATGGCCCTTTATTATCAATAACAATGTAATCATTCATCAACACATTTCAACATAAACACAACTCTTTATTAAATGCCCTGTTCATTGTAGGGCCACTCAACATGAATGGCACAATCTCATCAGTGTGATGAGATAGGCTGAAGGAAGCATCCATTAAGCATCTACCATCCTGTCTTGCCACTCCACTGCTCCAGCTGGGGAATTGCACCAGTGTTTCAGGAGGTTGCGCTGCTTCTTCCCTTCACGTGAAGCTCTGTTGTGGTCTTGCACATCCACGGTGTCTATCAGGTTTCGCCCTTGCCTCCTTTCACCAGGCTCCATGTCCACATTGCCTAGTTGATGGTCCACAAGCCTGTTCTGCAACACTGGGTAACGGGTGTGCATGAGATTGTGCAGGATGAAGCAAGCTTCCACAATGTTCCTCACTGTCTATGGGTGATGCTGCATGGTGGTGAGAAGTACCTGAAACCTGTTGGCCAGGATGCCAAAGGCGTTCTCCACCACCTGCCTTGCCCTGGACAGCCTGTAGTTGAAGATCCTCTCTTCACGGGTGAGGCATCTGGAGGTGTAGGGCTTCATGAGGTAGGTTGTGAGGGAGAAGACGTCATCCCCCACGATGGAGTAGGGCACATCTTGCATGTTGTTGGGCAGGGGGTCTGGATCTGGGAAGCCCACGATGAGGTTGCGTTCCAGCCCCTCCTTGAGGTGACTGGCGTTGTATACCTGGGCATCTGAAGATGAGCCATTGCCTGAAGCATCGATGTACATGAACTTGTAGTCAGCATTAACCATGGCAAAGAGGATGATGCCGAAGAAGCCCTTGTATTTGTCAAAAGTGGACCCTGAGTTGGCTAGCAATTTGCAGGCCACGTGCTTGCCATCAATGGCTCCAACAGTGTGGGGAAGTTCCACCTATGATACCACTGCTCTGCAACTTTCTTCCAGCCTTCTTCAGTGGAGGG